>JAVCKS010032435.1:8229-27655 GCA_032273685.1 Pteraster tesselatus | reverse complement strand
CTTCACACCGGTATTAATTACAAGGGTACCACACTAGTCACCAAATAAGGAGTTGCGGGGTATTCGACAATTGAGCTACACAATATGATCGAATTAGTCACAAGTTACAACTGAATTGGGTATAGACAGACTAAAAGTTCGTTCAGGGACCTTCAGATGAGTAGACTAGCACGTATCCAGTTGGATACTAAATCCCCGTGAAATTGCTGCTTACAAGTTTACTATCCCGAAAAGGGTATGGACATGAACATTACGCCAGGAAAAAATATGCCAATCGAGGTTATAGTTCGATCGGTCACATAAAATAACCGCATTGGGATATTATTTAAGTATCCTAGAGTCGTATACAGGTACTCTCGCTAAATCTAAAACAAATACTCACCACTGAATTGTGTAATATTTGGCTGAATTCGGGTTGTGGGCCGAGTCAAATTATTTATTAATAGTCTTTATATAAGCGCGGTAATTTTCCATAGGTCTGATAAACCGTTTCAACATTCTGTTAGAGGGAAAATAGAAGAAATTCTGCTTACAATTCTTACCATAAAAAGCGCAAAAACGCCCGAGGTCGCAGCATCAGTTCACAGTGGCTGGTACCTGGCATTTTAAATGTGTAACACGTATGGTCCATACACTTATGAATACCGATCCGGCAGGCGTGTTGGTTACCAGCGAATACACATTTAGACGCACGAGGGCGGTATTCGATCAAAGACGAACTCAGGTCAATACAAAAGTACGCCCCTACCACACCCACCTACCTGTGCTAAAAACTGCGCACTCACGAATGCATTTTTCTTGTTGACCCTTTGTTTTAACACGGTCCTGATTCGGAGAGCTCCGCATCTGCGCCGTGTACTTATTACCGGACAACCACTAGCTGTCACATGACCATGATTACACATTCATTGTAATAAATTTAATGATCCCAATATTTTCTTACAGCTGAAACTTACCTTGTAAATGGAATAACCTTCGAAAACATTTTTTGAAACATTATCTTTGTTACGACGTCGATGCTCTCCCTGATGTCTTCTAATAAGCTTCCGAACAACATTGCATACAGTAGTAGGAAGGGGGTGGTGTGGCATTGTCGGTCTTGAAACATAAATATCCAGGAACATGATACTTTATGGAACGCGGTTTGCTTCAAAATGTAGTATTTTGTTTTTTAGGCTGAAAATAATTAAAACATAGTTGATTAAAAAATATATATAGTCCAGATGTGAAAAAATTACGTTGGTCGAGAAAAAAAATCGAGTCGAGAAAGAATGAAGAATAAATCGATTCGAGGGATAAAAATCGAGTCGAAAAGAAATAAATAGACACGGGAAAAAATATATCGAGTCGATAACAAATAAATTGAGTCGAGAAAAAAGAAAACGAATCGAGATAAAAACCCAGTGGAGTTCTCTACTTTTCTTTCAGCTCTAACGACACGAGCCTCACTGAACAAGGAATTGCGTGATGTCGATATCATTGTTCATAAACTATGTTTGAATTATTTTACAAACAAATTATTTGAAAGCACCAAATTACCAACAAGTGGCATTGTAATCGTGAAGGGGAACACAGTTTGGGAAAACAGTGGATGAAGTGGGAGCGGGGGCGCTGCCCCTAATTGTTGTAGGAAGGTTCTTTGTTGATTTTCCGCATGTTTTAGATCTATTGCTGCCGAAATAAAGGACATTTGGTTTTTACTTTACAGACCAAACCAGTGGCCCTTCGTGAGAATTCTTGTTAAATTGAGTACATAGGCTCTAAGGTCAAAGGTCGCGTTGTTATATCGCAATCCTATGAGATATAAACATCCGCAACTTTTCTAGTTTTTCCTTGAGTTATTTTTTTCTACCAATCAAGAGAATATTATAATTGGTTTATTTATCTCAGTGACGTAATTTAAAGCGGCGAGCCGACGTTGACGGACGTACGAGCACTATCGTATTTTTACGATAATTCTGCCCTCCATGCGATCAATAATGCAACAAATCTCATAACGTAAAATTGTTTCATCATATTGTGACACATTACAAGAGATTTGAAGTAAAGTCTCCGCCTAGCAATAACGGAATGTAAAACTATAGAGAAAATCGTCCCGTGGTGTCCGGACGGGAAGACAAAGGAGATATATTAAAAAATCTCTTCCATAAAAATAATCTGCTTCTGTCGTAAACAAATTTGGGCCGCCTTTTCAGGGTCGAACAATAAGAGTATTATATCTGGTTGATATCTCTTAGTTATTGTAAGCGAAATACATGCAACCGCTCAATAAGAGTTATCGTAACGTTCACGTCGGAGAATCAGGCGATCCAGTGGTACTTTCCTCGCCTTCATCACTCAAAGACCCGGGTTCGAATCTAGGCTGACATGTGAATTGGGTTTTCGGGTACTTGCCTGACTTCAAGGGGTTTTCCCCACTGGTTCCTGGGGGTTTGCTCTCACATTTCAAAAGCTCCTTCCTCCTACCGAGATATACATAGGCCTATATACCCGCTAGTGATGATGGGTTAAAAACCGTGTCAACTAGCTTTAACCGAAGGACGCTACATTTGTGATATATACATAGTTCTTCTCAGAAATACTAATTACTGTCCAACAATTGTTTCCAGTTAGCCTTAAGACACTATTATTTTGTGTTCTCGGATGGCAATAAACGAAATAAAGGAACGATCAATAAAAGAAAAAGCACAATAGTAATGCGGACAATAGATCCTACAGGGTCATCACGCAAAGCCGTGTTTATAGTAATTAAACAAAAATGTGTAATAGTTTTAATTAAGTTTGTTTCAGTAGCCGTATACCCATATAAAAACCGCTGGCAGTTGGCAACTCTACTCATATTATTATTATTACTTCGAAACGCTGTCAGCGTTGTTAGAACATACCGTATATACGTGCTAAAACTTCAGAACCTACGTAAACAGCTTCCATCCGGTTATAGCAGTTAGACGTTTGGTGAATGCGATAATTATGCATTCTCTGACGCTGCTGTGTTTGGTCGCGGTTGGCTTGTGGGTGAAAACCAACGGACAACCGCCATTCAATAAGGTAAAGTGACATTCCTTTTACGACGATGGACCAACTGATGGCCACTGATCAGATCTAGGTTTGAAACGTTGGATACTTTTTCACATACCTATTGGTACTACAAACCGAGCAGGAGTATGTCTTCTGGGGAGTTACTTCCCCCACCTGACTTATAGTAGGATTTGAACCAGGGTCCGTTAGCTCCTGGTTCAGTTGTTATTGTGTTATTGGTTTATTCTCTTGCAACATTAATTTGCTTGTTTTCATTTTATTTTGTCATTGAGGACAAATGGCTGAAGACGGGCAAGGACAGTGCATCACGGTCTGGCTTGGGCGTGTTATCTGGTGGCAACTTGGTATGGTATATTTCTGTTTTATTTATAAATCTCTTGATAATGCCGGTTTCGAGATCAAAGTTAGTACTTACCTGCTGTCATATCGTTTTGGTTCAAAACTTTCCTCAAAGATCTACGGCCCACACCATCGTGCTGTCCTGAGGATAGCCCAATTTGTCCTTAGTTTAAAGGATATCTCGAGATGGTTGCACGATTTATTCCAGCCAGCGGCATGGTGCCGGGGCAGTTGAAACTGGAATCAATATACATTTTAGGAATCTAAGTGGAAACATACTGAACCACGAGCATTGGTTCTCATTAAAGGGTAGAAAGAAGGATATAGCCTATATACGGGACCAATTATTTCAAGGGGGGCAAGAAGCAAATTTTGCTCGAACAATGATATTCCAGGGAATATGTGCTGAGTCATATAACGATCTTTTCAAAACATTTTTCGCAAATTTTCTGACATTTTGTCCGAATTTGGTGGCCCCTCTGACCGCCTATGGACAGCAGTAGGGCGAGGATAATGGGATCGGGCGAAGATCAACCAGGCGGTCCGTTTACTAGAGTTTATCATTGTAATTATTCCACTGGCTGGCCTCCAATCATGCACCCCTAAGAATGTCGAGTGGTTCGTTCATCAATGTAATGTTAGAAGTAGTACCCCGTGCATCCGCGTGTAAAATTATGCGCATACGGCCCTGGCATGCAGGAACTGGGGAGCTAGCCTGATGTTTGTCCCTCACACTTTGACACTCGATCTACCTCAGACTGTGCAGTTGACTACTAAACTATTTGGTTTTTCGTTAGAAAAATGGAGAAAAGGAGAGCCGCTTGGGTATGCGATCATCGAGTGGGAATGCAGGTTAGCCTAGCCCCTAGATGTATTCGGAAGAAGTACGGACTATTGTAGTCAGACTTCCAATGGGCATCATGGGTCCATTATTTGTAACTAAGTACGGATATTGTAGTTGTAAACTTTACTTCTGGTAAATGAGCCTGCATTTAACACCATCATCGCCATAATTTTTCTAGGGAAGTGTTCGTACTTAAATTATGAAGCTTACAGTTGATGCCCCGCCCATAGGCCTAGGCCTATCTTTAAAAATGTCTACGTGTTGCTTACTTTTGTCCTGATCGAATCGTGATCCGCATTCCAGTGTGTTCAGACATACAATATTTAATTTACCATAAACTATCGGATATCCCTACAGCTCGACTGTCTGCCAAAGGTAGCTTTCTCTGTAGGGTAATTGTGGGTATTGTGATATAATGTTGATGCGAGCCCTCTCGTGACTTTAATGTGAATTTTGTATAAAAAAAACAAAGTGCAGGAAATTCTTGGCCCGTCCGAATAGGCTTACTACTGCGCCGAGTTGATGAAAACCCAGATCCTACGTTCACTATCCAAACACGCAACCACCACCCCCAAACCACGTGACCAACCACGTCTACCATACTGCATGCCCATTCAGACGGGAAACATCCAGTTACCAACACATTTTTCTTTTATATTTTCTAGGCGAATGCCCATCTTACAAGTTTCTGTGTGCCAATGATAATTGCATTTGGCACAGCTGGGTCTGTGATCTGGAGAACGACTGTGGAGATGGCTCTGATGAAATAAATTGTACGAGTAAACGAATAGATTTTGTTTTTTCCCCCCAAATTTATCAGTGACGAATATGTACGAAATGTTTCTAAATTGATACTCGATTTATTGCCGTCATGTCATTTGACTTCCCTAAAATAACTGTGGTGTTCTGTGGTGTATGCGTTTGCTGGTCGTTAATGGTGCCCTCACACCATAGCGTATGCTGAAACCTATGAGTTGCGTGTAAACAATATTTTTATACGCGCCAAACGCAACCCAAATCAACAATGTTGTCAATTTCTAGCCTATTCAACTTATGGGTTGCGTGTTGGTTGCATGTGGGTTGCATTCGGAACTTATGACCACTATTTTGTATTCGCAACCATACGCTATGGTGATCGCTATGGTGTGAGGGCACTGTAAGGTAGCTTTCCCTGTAGGGTAATTGTGTGTATTGTGATGTAATGTTGATGCGAGCCCTCTCGTGACTCAAAATGTGAATTTTGTATAAAAAAAACAAAGTGCAGGAACTTCTCGGCTCGTCCCAATAGGCTTACTACTGCGCCGGGTTGATGGAAACCCAGGCCCTATACGTCCACCATCCAAACACGCAACCACCACCCCAAAACCACGTAACCAACCGCGTCCACCATACTGCATGCACCTTCAGAACCTGTAGTGTATTTATATAGGCGCGGAACATCCAGTTTAATACCAACGAATTTTCTTTTATGTTTTCCAGGCGGATGCCCATCTCACAAAGCTACTTGTGCTAACGGTAATTGCATTAGACGCAGCTGGGTCTGTGATCTGGATAACGACTGTGGAGATGGCTCTGATGAAACAGATTGTACAAGTAAACGAATAGATTTGGTCCTTCCCCCCAAAACAAAATAAGTAGGTCGTTACAGTAGCCGGTGTTGTCGTCGGAGGGCCTCTGTGCATATCGAGAGTAATGCACGGTTGGGTATTTTTCGATTCCGTTTTTCAACCCGTCTCCCGATAGTCCCGCTAACAAAACACTGACGGTGGATCTAAGACGCTTTCGGGCACACAGTAATTGTGGGTATTGTAATATAATTTCGACGCGAGCCCTCTCGTTACTCCCAACGTGAATTTTGTATGAAAAAGCGCAGGAAATTCTTGGCCCGTCCCAATGTTCTTGTCACTATGTGTTAAACCTTTATTGAGCCTCGGGCCCACGTACATTGTGTTGCGCGTAGCGGAATGTGGGAACGAACTATTTAGGGTAACATACTTGATATTTCAAATCGCTGGATATCACAGAGATATCCTACCGTATAAAACGGTTAATGTTAGTAAAACGTTACATTATCGTAGCATGCAGTGCAACAAAATCCCAAATTTTGCCCAACGAGTGCGCAATACACACGGAAAGCGAACAATGTACCACATCATTTCTCGAACAGGCGATAATTTAGTACCGGTACACTACTGAAACCATGGACTTTTATACTGAATGCGAGTGATAATGTGTTTGTTTAATGGCTAGGTTGTCCATATGGTGCGTCACTGTGTTCTACCAAAATATGTATCCTGGATAAATGGTTTTGTGACGGAGATAATGATTGTGGCAATAACGAGGACGAGCAGTTCTGTAAGTTAATATACTCGCCCAGTTCAACCTGTTTATAAATTAGTAATCACTCACCAGTTGTTGTCGCGAACCATTGGTAGCTATTGGCAAGTTGCAAGTATAGTTCTGCAGTCAGACTGTCTGAAATGTCTATAATGTATACTGAAATCAAAGAAAGGACAAGTGTTTAAACGAAGCGATAACAAGTTCTACACAAATTATGTTAACGTTTGCTTAACGGTCTAGTAAAAGTTTTTTTTTGGCGGGCTCGTCATAAATGCCACCAAGTTGTGCTTATTTTCTAGCCCCTTTGTTGGTTTTGACTCCAGTCACCTCAACCTTAAAGGAATAACTAAAACGAGCTCTTTCTGACGTTGCAGGTGATACAAGTTGCAATTGGGGACCGTTCGGCAAGTGGGGGGAGTGCAACACTGGTTGTGGTTCCGGCCAGCGGTCCAGAACCCGGGTATGCGACTGCGGTGAGGGATACTGTGAAGGATATTCTACGGAGTATGAAATGTGCAATGGAAACGATTGCTACCTTGAGGCAGGTGAGTGCCGATTTATCTTTGATGACGAAAAGAAATCCTACTTTTGTACTTATTGCTAAATCACAGAAAAATGCCTAAATTACAATAAACTATGTGCCCCGAATTCCTCAGAAACGGGTTAAAATTGTGTCACTGGAAAAAACATTTTATTACCAATCTTTTATACACCGAGTTGATAAAAACCCAGACCCTATTTTAGCGTCAGATAATATACAGTACATCTTCATATCGAACTTTAGTCAACTAATTATTAACAACGAACAAATACATACAAAAATCAATCCACAAACTTTCACCCACCTACGCACACTCCTCAACGAACCCCCCCACCCCCAAAACAATACCCTCTAAAACAACCAACATCCACCATCCAAACACGCAACCACCACCCAAAACCACGTGACCAACCGCGTCCACCATACTGCATGCCCCTTCAGAACCCGTAGTGTATTTACACAGGCGTTTAATACCAACGAATTGTTCTGCTATATTTTCTAGGCGGATGCCCATCTAACAAGTTCACGTGTGCTAATGGCAATTGCGTTGAGCTTAGCTGGGTCTGTGATCTAGATAACGACTGTGGAGATGGCTCTGATGAAACAGATTGTACGAGTAAACGAATAGATTTAGTAATTTTTCCCCCCAATTTGATTAGTGACGATTAGCACGAAATGTTTCAGAATTGATACTCGATTTATTGCCGTCATGTCATTTGACTTCTCTAAAATGAACACTTAACATCTCGGGTTCGGTGGTGTATGCGTTTGCTGGTCGTTGAGGTAGCTTTCTCCGTGGGGTAATTGTGGGTATTGTCTGATGTTGATGCGAGGCCTCGTGTAACTCCCAATGTGAATTTTGTATAAAAAAAGAGAAAAGTGCTAGAACTTCTCGGCCCGTCCCAATAGGCTTACTACTGCGCCGAGTTGATGAAAACCCAGACCCTACGTCCACCATCCAAACACGCAACCACCACCCCAAAACCACGTGACCCACCGCGTCCACCATACTGCATGCCCCTTCAGAACATGTAGTGTATTTACACAGGCGGGGAACATCCAGTTTAAAGCACCGTATACATTCTAAGATAATAATGTCCATTAATTTGGTACCTATGGCAAGCATAATGTTATTATTTTATGGGTTGTTTGTTTACATAGCATAATCACAAAAATCTTCTGGATACTGGATATCCTCAATTGAAATGTCGAAAAATAGCCTCCTTTCCTTGCCCCAAAAATCCGTCACGGAGCTGGTCCACTATTTGTGACGTCACAACAGGAAAAAGTATATTCACTCTCACTAAGCCCTAGTCTTGGTGCAAGACGCTTCTCGTGTCACGAACACCGCGCGGACTCACCAATAGCGGGCGTAGCCCATGAATGGGCGGTTCACACTAGAGTCCCTTCATGACCAGAGTTGCGACAACCTAAAATTTGAAGGGCATTTTGTTTCCACTGAACACGGGAAAACAGGTGCATAAACATAATAGGACACACGTATTCATCGTGCGCAGTGGAATCAAAATGATTACGTAAGTGTAACTTTTGTACTCTCATGTCGCAACTCTGGTTATGAAGGGACTCTATAGTTCACACCCATGGTTCGCGCCAAATATTGGTTAGTCGGCACGGTGTTTGTGACAGAAAGAGAAGCGTCTTGCACCAATACTAACTAAGCCCATGATCACCGGTTGTGACGTCAAGAATAGCCCCCTGTTTCTCTGTGCAATTCTGCGTTTCCGAGATTTTGGTGGAGTTTAACCTGTAATGTTTTTAAATTAGTCATCACTCACCAGTTGGTGTCGCGAACCATTGGTAGCCATTGGCAAGTTGCAAGTAGTTCAGACTGTCTGAAATGTCTATAATGTATACTGAAATCAAAGAAAGGACAAGTGTTTAAACGAAGCGATAACAAGTTCTACACGAATTATGTTAACGTTTGCTTAACGGTCTAGTAAAAGGTTTTTTTGGTGGGCTCGTCATAAATGCCACCAAGTTGTGCCTATTTTCCAGCCCCTTAAAAGAATAACTAAAACGAGCTTTTTCTAACGTTGCAGGTGATACAAGTTGCAATTGGGGACCGTTCGGCAAGTGGGGGGATTGCAACACTGGTTGTGGTTCCGGCCAGCGGTCCAGAACCCGGGTATGCGACTGCGGTGATGGATACTGTGAAGGATATTCTACGGAGTATGAAATCTGCAATGGAAACGATTGCTACCCTGAGGCAGGTGAGTGGCGATTTATCTTTGATGACGAAAAAAGTCCGACTTATTATTAAATCTCAGTATCTAACAGAAAAAATAACGCTTAAATAACAACAAAACTGTGAGCGCCGAATTCCTCAGAAACGGGTTAAAAATAATGCTACTGGAGAAAACATTTTATAAACAATCTTTCATACATTAAATGTAATATACGCTTGCCTCAGGTATATAATTGTTTGCTCAAAACAAAACTGAGCATCTGGTGACGTCGTCGTACATACTGAGTATAGGGTATTCGTTGACAAAATAATATTTGTCGGCGTATACAGGCAAAAAGTTACCTTCCATACATTGTTTGAGAACCACCCAATGGACGTTGTACCAATCTTCTCGCAAAAGATATTCCTTCGTTAAAATGCTATTATCTTCAATTCGAGAGAATGGCTGCATGTTTTCGATTGCAACACCAGAAAGAGAATATTAGGAGCATGCACAAAGTCTTGATATCTTAAACTTTCTGGTCGTTTGGGTGTTTTTCTTCATTGAAGCTTCCGGTTGCGGCACTCGTAAATACACCGAGACGGTGACCCGCATTGTGGGCGGAGAAGATGCGACGCGAGGGGAGTGGCCTTGGCAGGCCCAGCTGTTCTACGGAAGCTTCGCTTGTGGAGGAACCATAATAAGCAACAGTTACGTCATCACCGCCGCTCACTGCTTCCCAAACACGTAAGCCACATGCCTACAATCGCGATGCCGTGTTTGATTTGTTAAGGGGATATACCGCGACCGAGCCAGTTTGTGAATTAGCAAGGTCTTGGCTGGATCCTGGGGAGGGGGTGGGGTGTGCGAAGGGGCGATCCCCCTTCAAATTGAACCACTTTCCGCTAAATTACCTAATTCCGAACCCCCTTCGAGAATCTCAAATCTGTTGTGTTTTTTTTTTTGTTTTTTTTTGGGGGGGGGGGAGGTTTCGGCTATACGTAAGGCTTAAACTTGCGCTTTTGTATAGATGGTGCTGTTTGCCCCTCTGCGAGGCGTGACAAAATAGCACACGTTATTTACCTGCAAAGCGCGGCGGCGAAATGCCACCGCTCCTAAACGTTGCTACCACCCTACATGACTGGAGGTTTGAAAAGAAAGGGCGTCGCCTGAATTGATTTGATCTGAATGGTTTTGTAGCCCAACCGCAATTCGTTATTTGTAAAATATACAGTGTTAATTTGTTAGTGTAACCGTTTCAAGTGTTGTAGTATCATCAGTAGGCCCAATTTCCTCGTTTTCGATAGCTTTGCCATGGAGCCCAGTGAATGGAAGGTTCAACTCGGCAAGCTGTACGCCCGTGACTCCATCGATGCCGGTTTAGGCGAGTACGAGAGCGATGTTGAGGCGATCCTCATCCACCCCGACTACGACTCCTCTTCATCGGACAATGACATCGCCCTGTTAAAGCTCAAGGACCCACTGCCGAGGACCAGCGACTACGTCAACTATGCGTGTCTGGCTAATGACAGGGATATTCCGTTCGACGAGTCTTCCAACTGTTACGCCACCGGCTTTGGCACGCTGTCGTGTGAGTTTAAGGTGTACTATAGGGTATATAAATTCCGAGGGTCTAGTTTTACCTGGTCGCTGGTTGCCTGATGTCATCATAATTGGAGTCCCAAGATGGAGTCCCAAGATGGCGCCCGCCGGCCAATGGCGTTATCACCAATAAGTCCTTTCGCGATATAGTGGTTGCTAACCATTTAGTCGAAAGATAAACAATCAGCTATTCATGTACAAAGCAAATGAAGGGAACCGACAACATTTGAAACTTAGATAGTTCTTAAGGCCTTGTTGGTTCTTTGATACATTTACTGAAGGTTTTAAGTTACCAAAAGTATTTAGAATTTTCTTTCTGCCATTGCCTTGAAAACGATCGTCGTTATAAGATCGAAAAGTCGGCAAAACCTGTCAAATCACTTTGGTAACTTCAGTAACATTTTGAACTAAATTTGATTTATAAATGTATTGTAGATTTCGCAAGTTTCCATTCCTTCTGGATTACAATTCTGTTCATATACTATTTTACCAGACAATCATTTTAGCTGCTGTACAGCTCGTTCTAAATGAATAACGAGGACATAATACACCCATATCGGAAAAGTTCGATATCCAAACATGAAAGAAATACCCACACAAACTCACCCCATACATTGCCTAACACCCCTACAACCGATCCCGCACACAACCTACGATCCTTGAACATCTCTGGAACCACGAATGACGTACACGTTCCGTCGTCTTAGCTCATCGTCATACAGGTTGCACAAACGGTCTTAGATCTGTGTAAAATGTATTGATATTTCTTGTTTCCAATCTTCAGCTGGTGGAAGTCTTGCTAGGGTTCTTCAGGAGGCTAACATTCCGGTTGTTCCGTCCAATACATGCCGTTACTCGTACAGGAGTCTGACCAGTAATATGATCTGTGCTGGTCTCCTAAAAGGCGGAATTGACAGCTGCCAGGTGAGATACTCTCTCGCGGTGATATTCAGCGAGTAAGATTCTTGAGAATCTGAATAATTGCACTCAGATATCTGTAGTCACTATAGCATGTGCCGTAACCTCAGCGAGCAGAATCGCTAATTGATTTAAATATGTCGATTTTGCTTTCACAGGGCGATTCCGGGGGGCCGTTTGTGTGCACTGCCAAAGACGCCGACGCGGATACTGAGCGCTGGTACCTTGTCGGTGTTACCAGTTTTGGAAGTGGTTGCGCCGTGGAAAATAAACCTGGAGTGTACACCAAAGTATCTCAGTACTTTGACTGGATACGCGACAACATGGTATAGACGCGGCAGATTTAGTATACAAGGGCTGTAAATTGCATTTCTGAAAAATCGTTACGGCGGTTACGTATCACTAATCAATTTTACCAGTCACAAACCCGCGGCCAATTATATTGTATACTATAATTTATTCAATTCTTAAAAGATAATGTTGTCTACTTCAATTTTAGTACAATTTGTGGTTTAGAAATTAGCTTCAAACAATAATAGATCCGTGTTAACTTTCCTATTGGATTTAAAAAGACCAGCTTTTAGACATACAAATTAATTAATAAAAATAATATATGCTGATATATGCCAAAATAGTTCCGTGTAATATTGCTCAGCTTGCAAGATTTACGACCATGATGAATGTTGTTACCTAAACTTCTTCGGTAGGTCTATGTGAAATGTAATAAATTAAAATACAAATAATGTAAAATTTTGTAAAATTTTGTTTCGAATTATTGGTTCGAATTAGTTTGGGGGTAAAAATTGCCCTTTAATTATCCTTACCATAATGTATGCCACCACATCCACAACCTTTGCCCAGTTGGGCCACGACCTAACAAGCATATAAAATCGACCATTGAAGCGTGTATTATTATATTGTGCAAGACAGTAATAAATGAAAGTTCCCTGTACATGGCGTGGTCGGTAGCGGGCGTTCACTCACGGCGATTCGTGTACGTTGGGCTGAAGCCCCATTCACACTGTTCGTTATTAGCAACTTCCATAGGCATAGGCGGGGTGGGGGGGGGGGGGGGGGAGGGTGTGCAAAGGAAGTGGTCATAACTCCCCTCCTACATGAGTGTGCATTCACAAGGTGTTCATGAACCCAATATACTCAGAAAATTGCAAACCGCATTTTGGCAACCCAGTGGTCGCCGTTTTACCGTTTCCGCAACCTAACGCAGAAGCACTGCTATACTACATCGAAAGTTGACCAAAGTAATGCAATGCTACATCACATAACAACTGTAAGTGCTGTAAAAACATACCAATCTATTTTGTACATGACTCACAAATGAGTGAATTGTGGCAAAACGTAATTCACTGGACTTTGGTTACTTCTCACTCACAAGGTAGACATAAGGTGCACTTAGCATCCATCTATTCATAACGTGACACAGTTCTACAAGTAAATATAACAACACGATTTAAGAACGCGGACATAGACATTTGGTGATATATGCTGATCATCATTTTTATTTACGTTCACAAATTTCAGGCAAACCAATAAAGTTACACACACACCTAATTCTGGTGTACCAACAACTACTCCTATAATGTAACCATCGAGCCCATTTAATTAGATGTAACACACGAATGCAAGACCGATTTGGTCAAGCCACAAATGCAAACGTTCACGACATGATCATTTATATAACGTACAATTCGGACAATTTTCAACTCGTTCCCTGGACATTCACCAGACAGTAAGTACTCTATGAGCAGTTATTGTTATGATTATTCGTTTGATTCAATTGAAGCCGGTTGACAATTTTTAAAGAGCAACCCTAAATAAAATGAACATAATGACTTTTCAGACATTCTTAATAGCCTACGCATCCCCCATAACACAAAACCGATTCTTTTGAATATTTCAAATTTTTTATGAGTTGAAAAACCACAATCTTTATGACATCCTAAAACCCCGAAGTCAGGCAGGGACCGAAAACTCAATCCACATGTCAGCCCCCGAATTCGAAGCCGGGTCTAGGGGGAAGGCGACGAAGGTACTACGGCGCCACCTGAATCATCCCCTAAACAGTTATTACTTGACAATAAATTACGCCAGCTGTTTACAACTTTGTTTCTAATACATGTACATCCATATACACTAGCACAACCTTATCGACAACGTGCCTATATCATTTTAAATAACCCACAAAATTGCATAATTTGAAGCTGAAATATATTACATAGAAATTAACGCCAACACGAAGGCACTTTATTGGTGCATAGTTGCATAACAATGTAAGCAGATAAATTAGATTTTAGTGGATGCAAATATGACTAGTATTCTATCGCAATGAACATTATAATTTTGTAATCTAAATACCACTGGAAGCAAATTTGAAAAAAAAACAAATATTTGGAATGTAAAACTTAAAATATATTATATTAACCTGTCATTGAGTTAGCATATGATGCACTTAAATTTTTAAAATTTAAGCTAAAAATTAAGCGTTAAAAACTAAATTAAAAAAAGTCTTTGGCCTTCATTCATTAACGTTCATTAATAAATTCATTACCCTGGCATTAATTCAGCACATGATGCAGTCCAATTTCTAATAAAAAGTAATACAAAAATTTAATTACTAGCACCAGGGAATGCAGGTATAGGCCATAAAAAAAAACGCGAGCAGCTAGATATAATTTGTTTCGGCGCCTATACACTACGGTGGGACAAATTTTAATGCGATGTCTATTATATACACTTATATTATATTCACAATAAAAGCTATTTTATACTTTCATATAGTGCCAATCTCATAGGCCAATTTATAAGAAGAATAAAATTTGACAACATATTACCTGGATACTACACATACATGTATGTTATACCACACAGACTACAGATAAAAATGGACAGTCATAATATTTATGTCCATTGTATCATTTTGTTCGTGTCAGTTACTTAGGCTTGTATGCATGGATCTGCTTAAACATTCAACATTTATTACGATATCATTATTGGTTTACATGGCAATATATAATTCAACATCCATTTAGAGATATATCTATTGGATGACAGTGGCATTATCCAAAGGGCTTCTTGCATCTTTATAATACATCACTATACATGTATTGACTGATCGCCGATACGAGTGGCAGACGTAGGTGGCAGCAGCATACAATTACAGTTGCGTTCAGCGTATTAAAGCGAGAAGTACATGTAACTATGACAGTTCAACATTTTATGGTTCACATATTTTGCTTCGTCAGTAAAAGTATACACAGTGTATACAGTAAAAGTATACAGTGTATACGTTGGAAATTATGCTAACAGTACAATTATGCGATACGTATACGGAGTTACGTACGAAATACGTGCATGGCGACACAACTATTATACTAAACGTGTATTTCAAATTGATCTTTCGCAGTAACGAATTAAGATTTCAAATGGGTTTTGTGGGGGACCTGCAGTTAGCATGAAAGAATTTTTTTGAAGGTATTTCTTTGTGATCCTAGGTAATAGACAAGTAAATAATTGCTTTCTGTTTGAATACTGCAGACGTCGACAATTATTACGTGTCTTTGTTCGAGACAGCTCTAACAATTTGCGTGTAGGTTTTTACAGTTTGAACAATTTCATTTGTCATGTCACTAATAGTTCCAACTCGTGAATAATTATGTAACGGTTACGTCCATAACTTAGGCTACCAATTTATGACGGTGTCCCCTGTTGCGTTGATCTACCACCTATTATTGTATTGTAATAATTAAAACTATTATATATATTATTATTTTATTTTATTTTAATATTTCAAATGTTAGTATTGACTTTTATACTAAGCAAAGAACTATACGGATACCCTAACGATAAAGGGTAATATGTGCTACACTCATTGAGGTAAGGGGGGACACCGTCAAAAATGTGGTGCCCTAATTGTATAGGCTTATCCTAAAGTACACGAACGAAGGGTGAGATTGGTCTTCGGGATAAATACAAGATGCCTTACAGCTGTTCATTGAGGTGCATTATGGTTCCTCTGAACCCTCTGCGATAGATCCGTGGCGGTTCGGCCTCTTACGGAGATAAGACTCATCTGGCGCTAAAAGAGAACCCTTCTGTGCGTTGTCTTCATAACCAGAATCTTGATCTGTTCTCAGGGATGGTGTTGGCGAAACGGAATCAGCACTCGTACAACTTCTTCCGTCAATTTCAATGTTGCGCTGATACCAGTCCATCACGTTGGCGATCAAATCCGGTAGGGAGTGGCTGCGAGAGGACGCGGCGTTCGCCTCGGCAGACAGGAGTCGTTTGTGCTGTATTGGCATCGGAATGCGGGACGGCTGTGCATGCGTCAAGCAGTCTTTTCTAATCGGCGTCTGCGGTTCGGCCTTCAGGTGACTTGGTACCGGTATACGTGGCCTAATCCTGGAGGCACCGGGCGAGCTGGCTCGGGAGCTGTTACGGGAACTAGCACGGGAACTAGCACAACTCCGGGTCTCGCTGCGGGTCTCTCTCGGGGTAAACCTGCTGCTGCGGCAACCTTGTAAGTACTTGGCAATGTTTTCTGCGTTCAGTTCAGCTGGGATGGTTTGGCGGGGCATTTTGCTGCTGCTGCTGCTCCTGCTCCTACCCGGTGCGGCTCGACGTGAGGGAGTGTGTACTCCACTTGCCTGGTCGTCGCGGTTAGAATTCTTAAACAGCGATCGATCACTTCTAGGATTCCTCAAAGAACCGGACCTCTGCAACGGACTTTTCGTTCGTGCTTCACTTTTCGCAATAGCGGTCAGCTTGTCGTCCTTGTTTGTTGCATGTGATAGTGCACTATTGTGATTACTGACGCTACCCGAGTTGGACCGCATCCTTTGGACATGCTCTTTCGCAGACAGTTTGCTTCTTACAGCGCCCCTGTCTACCGAGAGACTCCTGGTTTTCTCGTGCTCCTTCAATCGTTGAGCAATACACTCTGTAGCTGACTTCTCGCTGTCTGTCGGGGAGCGTAAAGACCAACGATCATAAGACCCGAGTTCATTGGATTCGCTTGTGCTGTTCAAGCGATGTCGCCCTCCACTGTCCCTTGATATCAGAAGGACTTCTTTTTTGGTTTCTGCTCTAGGAATATTGACATTGAGTGATCCAGAACGGTGCTTTCTACGTAGATTTGGCGAGACCGGAATGCTTCGGTTACCAGAGCTATCATCACTCTTACATACAGTATTGGTTAGGTTCACTGACGAGCTACGTGTTCGTCGTGTGTGCGTCGTCGATCCGGGCTCCCGACCGCCCGCAAGAGCGAGACGTCGGTAAACATCAGATTGCATATTTGGTTCGCCGAAATCTGTCTGGGTGAAGCTCAGTCGACGGCGACGCGTTGGGCTTGTCGGGGCGCTACGTGCCACGTTGCTCTGACTTTGCCTCTTGTTGGCGTAACTCACCACCGCTTCTCGTCGTTTCTTAAGAAACTCGTCGGTACCTGTAGTTGGTGGGATCAATCTTCTAGGTAGCTGTGACGGTCTTTTGTCAACGTGAAGGGAGTTCCTTTGTGAGCTGCTCTTTGGGCTTTCCTTGGGGCTTCCCTCTCGTCCCGATTGACTTGGCTTTTTAAGGATACCACCTTGTACCTCTGTGCTGTGGTTTGAATCAAGACTTGCAATGGTCTCATTGCTGTCATCACGTTTCATTCGTGGGCTTGGGCTGCGCACTGAACGACCATCGCAATCATCGAACGATCCGGTGCTTTTTAATTTAGGCGATTCTACGGAGATTCTTAAAAAGATCAAATTTAAACAGTTACTTAAAGATAATACGCAACCGGTGATATAATGAAATCTTTCCTAGATCGGATTGTCATAGAATTGTGGTTGTGATTGTGATTAATGTTTGTTTTTAATGAACTAAACATTTGAAAGTAATTTATTATCCTCCCCTTCATTCACGTTTAAATATGTATCAAGGCCAAAGATACCTTCTTTTCGGCGATTTCCGGTAGTCACTTCCGATATGTTTGGTCCTGTTGCTTGAGCTTGAACGGTGAACTTTGGCATTAACAAAGAAGAAATATATTAATGTATAATGGTGTAAAATAGGTTCGTTAATAGCAAAAGGTATAAACTAGCCCTGATGCCAAATCTCATGCATTATTGCATAATATTATGAAATCTTTCCACGCGTGCGATTCTGAGAAACTGAAACCACGCGAAAGCTGTACAGTTTCCATGTATGACGTTACTCTGTTATGACATGATCTACATGTAAATGTACTACAGTATATGTACACTGTACGTTGTACAGTGTACATGTACATTATGCAATGGTGTACGCACCGTAACGCTACGCTAGACATGTACTATACTTACAACATGTATTTCGTGTCATATGAGACATGCACGAGAAAGTGCATGGATCGCGCGTGACCTTAGTTTATTTCTGAATTAAATTTTTTTAGGGCGTCATAACAAATACACTTTTTAGAAATAGCAAAATTTTAAAACAAACTTGTTTTTTTTTTATGGAGTACCGGTATGTATAAGTTATTCTTAAAAATAAACTGTGTATCATGCGCCTTTTCCATTTCCCTTTAAGCGAAAACTGTCGTGGGGTAGCGATCCAATATGTTCCCCAGGTGATCGCAGTGTGGCGCAGTGTAATCATACGCCGAATGTGGTATAATCAAATGAAAGCCCGCATATCGGCCCCAGGCCATAGAATATACATATCACCCGTTCATATACCCGGACAAGGTTCTTCACTGATGTTCGGTATATTAAATTAATGTTAACACCTGGCCACAATCGTAGTTATTCCCCACATACAACAACGAATATTATCCCAATCGGGCAATCGCCATTTAGGACTGTTTGGCTGATGTAGAGCGCTAGTACGTGACGCGGTTCCAGCACAGCAGGTAATTATTAACAAAAACGTATAGGCCTACCAGGCACGATCCAACAATAATTATTTTCTGAGTATTTCACAACATCTGATAAACATTATATTTATCAGGTGTTTCATTTGGCACTGACCTTTACACCTGCACGGATCGTGTTTATCCAAGTAATGCTCCAGCGTGTCCCAACCACCCCCTACTCGTACCATCACGTGATTGCGTAAAATCTGAAGGGAAAACATCATTATAAACACATAATATACTTAACACATTACTTGCTCGGCGTGTCTTGCATGGTGTGTCTTGGCTTGGCTTGCATGTGTGCCCATTAGGTTTTGTAATAAAAAAATCGTGACCGTCCTTCACGTGCGAGAAACGAAATTGTAAAAGGTGAAATTTATTCAATTTGATTCTTTGCAATTAACCAAGGCTATTAGTCTCCAAGAATTGTTTTTGGTGTGATTTCTGATACATATAAATACATATAAATAATGACTTCGCAACGGTTTTATAAGTTATAATAAAATGCAAATCATCGAAATGACGCACCCCCTGTTGCTCCGTGCTAACGAATGTTCGACGAATATTTTATATTGAATACATACCCTGACAAATATAAGCGTGCTGAGTTCACCGATTCGATATTTTCCTTCAGCCTCTCTTATCATTGGGAACTGATTCGGACAGGTACACTCGTTGATCAACTCTCGAACCTGGCAGGAAAATCAAATAAAAAAAAA
>JAVCKS010032413.1:0-12137 GCA_032273685.1 Pteraster tesselatus | reverse complement strand
TCAATGTTGCTTGTATTGTACGCAAATAACTGGTTCTCACTAGCCTTATTCTTAAAACAATTTGGTAGTGAAAGGGCGCCATTTTCTGTTTCTGTAGGACTATCACCACTGCGAGGTGCAAGTGTATCATGACTACTGTCAACAGCCTGTAAGTTTTACGTTACACGCACGGCAACTTAATTTAACAGGGACATATACTTCTCTGTAAATTAATAATTTTGTAATTCTACACCAGTTAAGTCCAATAGGAGCACAGCTTTGATTTCAAATGCAAGAATTGTGTACAGAAAGGTTGCTTTGAACTTTGCCTAGGTTAGGATAATTGTAAAAACATATATATGGGTTAAAAGCGAAACATCTTGGCAAAGCAAAGTGTCGGATCTAAAGTCCTCTGCCGAACCAGAAATCAAGTCGCTTTTGTTCAATGAAGGTTAATCAAGGTTAATGTAAATGTACTTCAACGTGGTTTATATTTGCCCCTAGAGGTGAAAATCAGCTCCAGAAAATAACTTTTAGGTTAAAAGTTTACAACTTGTCAAGGTTGCAACCAATTTTGCGAAAAAGGGGTTCAGAGCATTTTGTACATACAACTTGATATCCAGGTGTGCTCAAAAGTTAGTGAACTCCACAATGAAATGCACATTATTAAGCTGTGTTCAAAATATATTTTTTTATTGTATAAAGCCGCACGATAAAAACATTTGTTTCCTAATGTTCTATATACTTTATTATGACAGCTTACAATTACTGATGTCTGTCCACAAATAAAATAATGGGTCTGTGCAAAAGTATGTAAACCCATCATAATTATAGCAATGAATGTACAATAAATGCAAAAATGTACAACTTGGGAAGATTCCAGACACATCAGATGTAAGTTGTGTTGTATTTGCTGGCCATTCTTGATCCTGAGATGTGCAATCATGCATACATCACAGGGTATAGTGACTGGTATAAAAATGTTGTTTACTAGGGACATTGAAGACAGTCTGATTTAAAATGCCAAGACAACTCTCTTGAAGCTCTTAGGGAGTTATTGCTGCCCACAAGCATGGAGAAGGTTACACAACCATTTTGAAGCAGTTGAGAGTACACGGTTCAACAGTGCGCCAGATTGTCAATAAATGGAGAACCTTGAAAACAACAGCCTGTTTGTTTGCCTTGGAATGGCAGCTCCCAAAAGTTCTTAGATAAAACAGCCAGGAAAGTGAGGAAACTGGTCACAGAGGCACTCCAAGGGAAGTCCAAATGAACCTGGAACAGGCTGGTGTACATGTTCACAGATCAACTATTCAGAAAACAACTGAACCAGTCAGGCCTGCATGGCAGGGTGCCCCCCAAAAAAGCGCCTGCTGAAAAATCAGCATAAAGATGCAAGGCTGAAGTTTGCCAAAGCCTCCACCTTGATAAGATTTTGGACCACTGAAAAAATAAGGCTATTTGGTCCTAATAAAAAAACGCTATGTTTGACGAAAACCGAATGCAGCCTTCGAGAAAAACCTAGTGTCTACGGTAAAACATGGGGATGCCTTGCTGCTTCAGGAACTGGAAGACTCGCCCACATTAATGGTATGAGCTCGGCAGACTATCAGGACATACCTAATAAGAACATCATCCCATCTGTGAAGGACTTGAAGCTTGGCCCTGGTTGGATCATGCAACAAGACAATAATCCAAAGCACACAAGCAAATAAACTAGAGGGTTATGTAATGGCCAAGCCAGAGTCCAGACCTCAATTCTATCAAGATACTGTGGCACATAAAGTGTGCCGTCCATAAGCGAAAACCATCAAATCCGGATGATTTAGGCAAGTTCTGTGATGAGGACTGGTCCAAGAATTCTCTGGAAAGATGCCAGCATTTGCTATCCCATTACAGAAAACGTTTGGTTGCGGTTATTGCGGTTATTGCGGTCATTGCGGCCAAGGGAGGGCCAACTGAATACTAGTGAAAGGTTCACATACTTTTGCACAGACATATTATCGGTATATCTCAATTAATTTGTGAAAAGACAGCAATAGTTGCAAGCTGTCATAATAAAGTATGAGAACACCAGGAAATATAATCGTTTTTGGTCATACAATAAAACAACAATAAACACAGCTTATTAATGTTCATTTCATTTTGGGGTTCACTAACTTAAATTGAGCACAACTGTGGGATAAAGGTTATACACAGTGATGGAATAGGTGGGAATGCACAGGAACACAGTTCCGGGAGTAAACGTCGGAAGGGAACGGCGTTCCCATTCATATTTTGTTCATTGGGGACTATCAATTATATAACTGTTTTACACTGTTTCTAAAGCATGTTAATAAAACGAATATTAATTTTATTATGCTTGAACGTCCCACAAAGTCAAGCTGTCAGCTGTTGATTTTAACAAAGAATAGCCTACAATATTGTACAATGCATTAAATGCACTGGACTATCATTTATTTGTTTAGAAAAAAACTGTGGTTATAAAAACATCTTTAGTGATTAACCTAAGTTTCTGCAGAGTCATCTTCGAGAAAATGCCCCCCCCCCAAATATCAGCTGATCGAAATAAACACAGTAAGATTATGCACAAGTGAAGTAACTGATAGCACAGAAACATTACACTACCGATTTCTCAAAAATATGATCGCCAAAATTTGGTGCGACAAGTGGGTACGCAACTATATACGCATCTTCCAAATTACCAAAGGTCCACATTTCCCAGGGTGGAGAATGGTGTTTTCTATTGAATTTCAGATTTAGAAAGTTCTCTTCAAAAACCTCTGTCACAGTACATATTGCATTTCCTTAATCGATTAGATAACACGAGAATACATCAGGACTTCAGGCTTTGTCATCGGACCCCCATCTGCCAATGGATCCCACAAGGGGCTCTGGGTGGCCCCCAGGCCCCCCAGCCAGGGTTAGATCCCGGATTTTCCAAAGCGGGGGTGTGAAATGTCTCATCGATTTTTCTTGGTGGTTAAATTTAAAGTAAAAATGTGACAAACCCCAGTACAATTGTTGTCTGTGCATATAAATACCTGCCCTATTCTCTCCTTCCTTCTTTTCTTTTTGAATCTCCTACTCCTTGGTTTTCCCCTCCCCGGATCCCGCCACTGCCAGCCATTTTGGGTTCGATCGGTAAAAATTTGCACCCCCATTAAAAATCCTACATATGGGGTCCTGGAATGTACAGTATGCACTTTACCTTTAAAAGTGTCTGATATAATCCACAAGTTTCATGACCTCTTAGATGTATCCATATAAGATGTAACCATTATGTCCCCCCAGTGGTATACATAACTCTTGCAAGTTATTTTCATCACATGTAACAATGCCAGTCGTTGGCAGAGAAAATAAACAGTTATGTAGGCAATGAAACCGATTCAACATAAATTTGGGGCCATATATTACCGGTACTAAAGATGTACTCTCTGCAGTATGATTTTACTTTGCAAAATAATTGTAATTGCTAAATTGATAATTTTGTAAATTATAAGTTTGTTAAAATCGGTAGAATTCTTCCGTGGATAGTAACAAATATAGTATCTTCTTGTTAAAGTGAGTTATTGGTTCAGACATCAATAATTCATGTTCAACAAGAAAATGTTCTATGACTAACTGTACATGAATGCTTCCATGCTATATTTCACCTTCAAGCTAATAACGCGGGTAAACATACAAAACTATCAATTCATTATTTCTCAAGGTGAAATCAGACTGTCAAAATTCATTTATAGGTAACGATAAATCAACGTTGTCTAAACATTAAGTTACAAACGGCAGAGGAGACGTTTACATGCTTTTATAAAGTGCCTGGGCACAGTTAATGGTAATTAGGGCACTACATTGTATACAGCCCCATGTTGTGTGTTTAATAATACAGTGTATGTAACAATTTCGCAGTATACCAAAAGAGAAAAAATAATAGATAATAGAAAATAGAAAATAAAAGATAATTCAGATATAAAAAAAAAAGGCATGGGGCCTGGGCTAAATTCTTTTTAAGCTTAAATGCATGCATAGGCATACGAGGCAGAAGGGCAGTGGGGGGGAGGAAATTGCCCCACAGATGCAAAAAGTATTCATGTGGTTATATCACTCGGCACATATTCCCTCAAATAATTTTTGGGGGGGCAAATTGGCTTCTTGCCCCTATATAAATAACTGGTCCGGTACGCCTATGTTTGCATGTAAAGGTCAATGGAACGCCTTCCAATATGAGTACATGATTAAATTTTGTTTTAATGGCTAAGTATGTATCTGTATTTTCAGGTTTAAGTTTATGATGTTTATGCAAAAAAATAGATAATTGGAGTGAATGTATTCTTCAAAACACCAATCATATATCATACATGTATGAATAGTATAGTGGATCAACGGTCTGCATATTGATTTAGCAGAGGTTTTACCCTGGATACCCTTCCTGATGCAACCCCTGGGTAGGGGAGAAGAAGTTATACAGTTTTAGTGGTGGGAGGAAAGCCCCTATAGCAGGGACTAAAAACCCACTTCACATGTTGGCACTAGTGGGGTTCAAACTCGTGGTGATAAGACAAGGAAACGACCGCTGCACCACCTAGGCCCCTTTGCACCACTCAGTACACTGATGACCCATTATTGTTTTCTTTTTACATTTTAGTGTAGACATAATGGCATCTTTAAAGTACTATTATTACCATCCTTTTAACAGGGCTGGTCGGGATCTGGAACCTATCAGATCCCATGACTATAAATCTTGCTGGCTTTTCGGGCTTTTGCTAACAAAGCCATAGATCCACAGAATAACAAGATGTAATAAGAGTGCAATAAATTTAAAATCCAGAATGATTTGCAACATAATCCGGGAATGCTTCCAATAAAAGCATAAATCTTACTTATCCCAAATATCTGGTTAACCAGCTGTGTTATAAGTTAATTCGATCAATGGAATATAGGCAGCAGTGTGGAGTGGTATCTATGCTGCCAAATCACAGCCTTCTGAAGAGTGCTTTTAAGCATCGAGATATATGTGTAATAAATAGCGGGCAATTCTGAATCGCCCCAAAAAGGCCTAAAATTACTTTTAAAGCATTTGTTTTTCAATTTGTACCAAATTATACGTTTAAGCTGAAATGAACTTGAGGTGTTTCAGTCAATGTCAGAGTTTATTTTCGACAAACAGCAGTAAAAGGGGCACCCGGCATCGTGGAAACTAACACAGAACTGGGTAATTTCTGAGCAAACAATTTATCAACACAGATTGCTCCGAAGCGAAGATAAATAAGTTAATTGTAATCTTCTGTTGATTTGCAATTATCCCCAAGGGATAAAAAAAAACGTTTTAAATAGAAATTGTGGTTTTTGCCTTTTGTACTCAACTTAAAGAGGCCGAATCCATGGATTATGAACAAGTGAGGGCATCCTAGTATTTAAACTGAAGATAGTGCACTTTTAATGTCAATCGAATTTCATTTATGCAGCAAGCATTACTGGCTGCTGTAATACAACAAGTTTTCACAACGCAAGTTTTCACATACGTTACATTAAAATCTAGTAGTGCAGTCGACTCCACATACCAGTAAAGCATATACCACTTATGAAATACCACCCATGGTATACATTATAGCACCAAGGCTGGTTCAATTTATTTCTGTATTATTTCACAGCCAGTATGCCCAAACAAGCAGAAACAAGCTGTGGTTTTAGTAGGTTGATAACATGTGGTTCATCCCAGTGTGACCATGGATGGACCTGGAACCCATGCAGTGTACCGCAATTTACTGGTACATGTACATGTTTATTCATGGTTCCACTATAAAAGAAAGAAACATTCCATTATGACACAAGAGCTCCACAGATGCTAAATTTACAAGTGCGGGAAAGAACTGCATTCTAATAATTAGTAATTACTATTATATTTGTTATTGCCACATACTCTACTATCATCGGGCTAAATTTGATGCTCATTTGCTCATAATGCATGCAATCGATTCTTAATTTTTAAGGATGTAAGACCACAAGAGTGGTGGGGGGGGGGGGGGGTTACTCAGTACTGCTTATCAACAGGAGATTAGGACTGCAGTAGATAATTGTTTATCTTTACTAATTGGTCTGTATTGGTAACACAAAATGGCTTCAATCAAGTGCCCTGATAAACTCTTTAACAAGAAATCTTTCCTGAAAATTCCCATAAAAAACAAATCTAATCCTTATCTAATCCCAGTAGCAGATCCAAGGGGGGGGGGAGTTGAGGACTGCATGCCCTCTTTTATTCCCCCAAAAAGAATAGTAGAGACACAGAAAAATAAGAAAAAGAGGAAGAGAGAATGTTATTATAGGGCAGGTAATAGAATTATATGCACAGACAACAATTGTATTGGGGTCTGTCACATTTGGACTAAAATTAACAACCAAGAAAAATTGATGAGACATTTCAGGCCCACGTAACCCCCCCCCCCCCTTTTTGAAAAAAAGCTGGATCTGCCCCAGAATCCTATCGTAATCCTAGTCTATTAGTTACTAAACTATCCCCTACACTGAATATCATTCAGTGTAGGGAATATTTTGTCATTTTGTCAGATTTCTAAACAGATATTTGTTTGTTTTTGTGAGTGTTCTGCATCCCCCTCAGTAGTACCGGTAATGCAAATTATAACAAGCAAATATCCATTCAGAAATCTTCTTCCAAAAAAACAGCCAATTAACATGAATTTCTAAGTGGAGTCAAACTTTGAATTATTACCGACAATAAATAAGTTTCTAATTTTTAAAATGATATTCTCATTATTGCACAACAATACTTCTAAACTTCATCCCAAAGAATGTACTACACACAGTAATACCGGTAATACAATTTATAACAAGCAAATATCTAAATCTGCTAACAAGAAAAGGACATGACTGATCGAGTGTGTATAGTAATAGTTATTCAGCCAAACACAAATTTTTACTTTTTTTATGTCATAATCCCGTTTTTTAAACCACCAATATAACACAGGAACAGTTCACAATTCCAATCACATTTTAACATAATATAAAGCAAAAGATTAAATTTAAATAAAGAAAACAAATGTATATACCTTGATACCATTCTCCTGGTACATAGAATAACGGGTTTCCATCAATGCTAAGAGATAGTGTGACTTCGGCTTGTTCGTCTCCGAGATCACGATCCTCTCCCCAGTAGGCGCAGGGCCAGGCGGGCCTAACGAACTGGTAGTACGGTGGATACTGGGACGATACTCCGCACGAAAAAGACACGACCAAGGCAAGAACTACACCGCAAAACAACATCTTGGATCATCTGTAGGTAGTATGCTAGTTCAAATATGAAGGTGAGGAAATACAAAACCCACTGATTCAAGTACACATACCGCGGATAATGGTGGGTTTAGCAATAATAGTTCAGCGAAACACGAAAATCGAAATTTCCGAAAGACAAAACACGTCAATTTTTTAAGATATTATTTGGTTAATGTTGTCGCTCATAGTACTTTACGGGCTTTCGCCATTATCTGAAAGCCATGACTTTAATAATACGAGATAAAAAATAACACAGCAATGCTTTAATAACACCTTCAATGAGTACCTTGCGTGGTTGCTTGGAAGTTGGAGTCTTGCTAGCAAATTTTGTCACGGCCGCTACGGGATGCTCAGTTGGCAGCAACCGGTGGTCGTAAAGAAAATACCGTATGGACATCCGATTGATTACACACGTGATTTATGCATCACTTGAGGTGGAGTAAACAACGTGTAGGCCTACAGCGCGCGCCCTGTAGCTGGATCTTGACACCTTTTTGTGAAGATTTACACTCAGTCACAAAAGCTTATCATATATTTTTTTTTTTGGGGGGGGGGGGTGCAGGGGGTTCAACTCTCAACAAGGAAAGAAATGTCTGCATTACCTATTAATGCATTTTGCTCAGTAGAACCATGGAGCGATAAATTCAGCATGGTCCAACCCTTTTACCTCAAGACATTTAATGCTGGTGCAGTTGTTTCAAATAATTGTTGTAGCAAAATAATTTAGGAATTCAGTCACAAAAACATAATTATTTGTTTAGTTTTGGATAACACTCGGGGATTCCGTTTCAGATCCATTATACAAGGTCAAAACCCCTGAGGTCACGCCAGTAATTTGCCTGTATTGCTTCACCATAGACGTGAATAATTATTGTTTCTTAAGATATCTTGGGCCAAATCGCCCCACGTCTCAGGATGAGTGACCCTACGTTTTTGTCCTATGTAGTGGTACAACTCGGTTCGATGATACAACGGGCAGGATACTAGATTCGAGCCGCGTGGTGCTCAGTAAGCGTCGCCCTGAGAGTTCAGACGCCCCGGGTTTCACGCGCAAATTAGTTTTTAGTTTTTGTACAAATAGTATAATGTAAACAAGTAAATTGAATAAGATGTTGATGCGCGCTCATGCGGTGCAGTTTCGTTCGCTCATATATTGCCTATGTTGAGACACCCTTTGGTACGATGCCGCATTCAGATTCATCATTTTACGTCACGGTACTTCACGACAGGGCCCTTCTGGCGACTGTCAATGTCAATGTATAAATTGGATGTTCTTTAGCTTAGATTGAAAACCACCTCTGTTTCGCGCTATACACTAGATTTAAAAAGGCAGGGGAGAAACAGTGGGTGTGGGCGGGGGGTAACATTGACACAGCGGCTGTCTTTGCCTAGCCTGTACTAAATAAACGCGGCTCCCGAGGACGCCACGGTCTAAACTGAACTCCGTCACGTGCGGTTCACTACTAACCCTTCTCCACGGTTGCAGGACTTGTTGCACACAAAAGGACACTGATACCTTTGTCTTTTGTTGCGAAGAATAATTAGTCAAAACTACTTTCACAAAAGTACAGTACAATAAAAGAAGAAGAAGAAAGCGGATAAAACAATTCCTAAATAAATCGATCCGAAATCAGAATTCTGATTCGTAATCGCGCCGTTAATTTTTCGTTAAACCTCCTAAATAGAAGAATGTCCCTCTACTGGCCGAGCAAATGAATTAAGTCATAAACAATTACTGAGGAAAAAGTTTAATTTTCAAAGTAATCAGACGATCTCTTTACTATTTTCAGTGGCGCCAATGCAGACCTCTGGCACTGAGTTGGTGTCATTGTGTATACAGTGTACTTGCGAGTTACCCGTGCAATTACAATTAGGCTATACAAGGTGATCTTGTGGTCATTTCCGGTTTCGCCCCTAAGGTAGGTTCGCTCGAACAAACAATGGTAAACACGTGGTTCTAGGATACTCACAAAAAAATAAGACCAAGTTTGCGGGCATACAAGCTGAACTATGCAATATTATAATAATATCTTTTGTCGAATGATAGGGGTTTCTGAAAATAATAGAATCGATTTATTTATCAACTGCTATTTCGAACAGTGTAGGCCTTACTTTGTTCGTCGTCGAGGAGGATGAATGTTCTGCTGTTGATTTGGGTCTTATCATATTGTTAAATTGGATCTAATTGGCTGGGTAACGCATGGTTTTAAGAAGCACGTATCGTTCGTTTATCCTACTCGTAAACTTGGCCTACTAAAATAATTAATATGTCTTCTGTACAATGCAAACTAGGTCTAGAAGTTTTTATTTTGCTGCGTACAAGTATGTGTCGCCCATAGGGTTAGATACATTGCACGTAGAACTCTGTGGTGTCGCCGCATGGATCGCACGTGTTATTGAAATGTGCCGGCCACCAACACTAGAGGTCGCTCGGCGGCGCGGCTTCAATGTAGTGTTTTTAGAGAGTTTTGCCTGGTAAGTTTTTCCCCCCGATTCTAGTGTTTTCGGGACATCGACAGTACCGGTATTTGTTTAGAAAAGCCCTAAACAACTTATTACTTCCAGGGCAATCATGGTAATTAATTTATAAAATAAGGAAGAAGAAAAATGTTACTAACTGAGGATTTGAACCTAGGTTTTTTCACTTGCACACTGCGTTAGCGCCACCAAACCTTTACAAATTTTGTTTATAAATACATGTAAAAAATGATTACCTTTATATTTGTGTTGAATAGACGGATGAGGTGAACACAAAATGACAGACATCTCTTTAGGAGGACAGCATTGCCAGTTTGGAATGGATGTCTTCCGTTCTCAGCATGGGGTTTTCTCAGGAAGAGTGAAGTCAAAAGTGATCGACTTTAAAGTTACGGAAATTGACCCTTTGGGAAATTTGGTTCATCTTGAGAGTACGGCGGATCCAATGCCTTCATTGAGTGAAGTTGCTCCTTGTATTACTCACAAAAAGACGAGTGATGGTGTGAAATGCCGACGAGATGAACTACATCCTGAGCTAAAGAGGAGCTCGGAGAATGAGGTGAGGCTACTTTATTGACATTTTGTCGGATGTTGGTAAAACGCGAAACACAGAACACGGTGTACGTTGTCAAAACAGACGCCAAAACACACGCCAAAACAGACTACATATACTGTACATACCTAATGCGTAAATTATGCATGAAATATCGTGCTATTTTGGCCTGGACAAGCAAAAAAACTATGAAGGACGGGTTGCTCCACCAATTCCAATATACCAAATTGTTCCTGTGGGACTCCTCTCCCTTACTAGTTACCCACAATAGTGGAACAATCCGTCAATAGGGTCGAAAAAACAGTTTAAGTCGGGCGTCTATTTTACTCTAATGTGTATATGCGCTGGGTCCTTATCCTTGTGGTGCATCGGATTAAACTTCTTCTTTACCTAGATTCATTGCATGGGTATGACAAGGACATCATCCCCAGGTGTTTAAGTCTCTCTCATCTCGATCAATGGTGACATTTAAGAGACCAGTCATAATTAGCGAATGGACTGTCCAAGCACCTACTGATATTCCTCGCCAAACAAATGGGTGGGACTGTGGATTGCACGTCTTGCTGTGGTCCTATATTGTGTGCAGTGGTCAGCCACTGCCATACTTCAAAGAGGTAAACATGAACGAAATTCGCAACTGGATGGCTAACCTGATAGTCAAAGAAGAATTCGCAGTGCAAAAAAACAAACATCTGAAATCTACTAGCGTTTTAACACTTCAAGATGTGAAGAGACATGTCCAAGCTCTCAGGGTAAAAAGGATTACCATATCCAGGAATTTACCAGCAAATTGTGACTCAACACTTGACTTTCTTTCGAATGTCACAAGTCTGTTCAGCTCCAACTTTTCAGTTTGCCACCTTGGCAAACAATGTATACATCCTCAGCGGAACAGACAGATGGTGTTTTGCAAGGAGGAAAGCTTCCAAAGCACTTCATATGTGAGCGCTGCCTATCTAAGTAATCCTTCACTAGCAGTTTTCCGTTCTTTAATACAGTTGAAAGGTAAGTTAAATCACAACATACTTAGCATTACTCAAATCTAGCACTGTGATGTCACTCATTGGAGAACGGAAAGCGCATAATAATTATGCGTCAACACTTGGTGCAGCAAGCCACTCCAGGGAATGACGTAGCAGTGGTGTTTCGGACTAGCACACTTATTTGACCAATGGGCGTTAGTTTATAAAAATTTGACGAAATCATAGAAATTATATTTATTAATATTTCTCAAAAAAGCATACTTCATAGTTCGGATGTATACACGTATACACATTATTACGGTCGCAGCCATTGTTGTTTAACTTTAAGAAGTGACACGAAGGATATGTAAATTAGGTTTGTTGTCTGCGGACGAGAGGGTTTTGTCGGCGGACGAGAGGGTTTTGTCGGCGGATGAGAGTGTTTTGTCGACGGACGAGAAGGTTTTGTCGGCGGACGAAAGGGTTTTGTCCGCGGACGAAAGAGTTTCCAAAAACCTAATGTTTTTTTGGGCGGGTTAAGGGGTAAAAAAAAAATGATATGGCCGATATGTGCCACCGTACATTATACATGTAGTTTATTGTGGAAAATAGACGCCCGACTAAAACTGTTTTTTCGACCCTATTGACGGATTGTTCCACTATTGTGGGTACCTAGTAAGGGTTGTCCAATTGGTCACGTTATTTCGCGCATATACACGTATACACATTAGAGTAAAATAGACGTCCGACTAAAACTGTTTTTTCGACCCTAATGACGGATTGCTCAACTATTGTTGGTACCTAGTAAGGGAGAGGAGTCCCACAGGAACAATTTGGTATATTGGAATTGGTGGAGCAACCCGTCCTTCATAGTTTTT
>JAVCKS010032402.1:0-12139 GCA_032273685.1 Pteraster tesselatus | reverse complement strand
GGAGGAAATACCCCTCCTTCGACCTGGCAGGATAGGAGAGAAGTAAAGTAAGAACATTGCGAGAGGAATGGGCCAAAGAATTTACACATTAGCTGATCGCAATACCACAGTTACTTCAAACCAGTACCACTGTTGTGGACTGGAGCCAGCAACTCATTTTGAAAAAGGAAATATCTATCTAACCGTTGATGGTTTTTTTTCGGCGTCATTTATCGTTTTAAAGCTGAAAACAATGGCAAACATACACAAAAATATCAATTCGATATTTTAAATATTTCTCAAGGAAAAATCCATCTAAAATGGAACAGTACATCTTCGGACAAACCACTGACTGTAGAAACAGCTGCTGCTGCTGCTGCTGCTGCTGTTTGTAGTAATTGGAGAAGCACAACTGAGCATTCATCCAAGGGGGGAAATCGGCCGAATATTTAAATGGCTTCTGATTCAAGGATTCATGATTCATGATTTATCTCTCCTGAAGGATAAATTTACCTGCGGCCCACTGAATGTCTGCTGCTGTTGTTGCTGCTGCAACATTATCAGGTTCTTCTGCTGCTGCATCAGTCGCTGTTGGTTCAACGGTCCGTTGCTAGCCGGTATGTGACCCACCGCTGCACTGCCCGGCCCCATCTGCTGATGTTGCTGCTGCTGCTGCTGCTGCGGGCTTGACACACTCATCTGCTGCTGCTGGCTAGCAGCAGTGGCTGCAGCGTTCATCTGCTGCTGGCGGATTAGTTGTTGTTGCTGTTGCCGCTGCTGTTGCAGCTGCCATTGCCTGGACAGGGAAGATTTGATGCAAGGAGAAACAGCATATTATACTCGTGCTTTGCGGAAAATTTGTATCGGATTTGGCACAAATCTACCGCTAGAAGGCAAATTAACCCTATGAATTTCCAGTGCAATGTGGTGCCAGCATGATAAAAAAAAAAAATAAATTGCAACTACGTTTTGCTTAAAACAGACACAGCAATGTTTATGAAAAAAATATGTAATGGTTTTATAGAATACTCCACAGGGTTCAATACCGTTTTTAAAAGCACGTGATATTCCTCTAAGGAATATCCTGTAATCACAAGACTGGGTTTATACAATAAGGCAAATTGAGAGTCCAAAACGAAAAGTTCCAAGCCAATTAGTTGCCGCAAATAAAAACAAAACTTGCATAGGAAAAACTGCAATATGCCTACTTATGTTGCTGCTGCTGCTGTAGTTGCTGCTGCTGCTGCAGCTGCTGCTGTTCCTTCATCTGAGACCTCTTCAGGAGTGTATGCCTGAGGACGTTGTTGGGTCGGACGAAGCTGCTGGGACCCCCTGGAGAACCGCTGCTGATAGGCACTTGGGGTGGGCCCTTCGGTTGCTGTTGCTGCTGCTGCTGCTGCTGCTGCAAGTGCTGCTGCTGCTGTAGACTCAGGCCATGCTGTGGGTGCTGCAGTTGGTGTTGCATTTGCTGCTGCATTGGGTTCATCTGGTTGAACTGCTGCAGTTAGGGGAAAAAAACGTTTTATAGTTACAAGCTTTCCTTCCCAAAGTTGAAAAGTTATTGTTAGGGCATGTATTCTTGTTAAGATGCAATGTTGGTCAAACCACATGTCCCCAGTAGTTATCTCATTAAATACAAAGATGTAGAAATAAGCAATAATTCGGTAATAATTAATCTAGACATGGGTGGATTTCTTGAGTTCCATGCATCAGTTTAAAGCAAATAACAGGGCAAACCCATCAAATGATCAATTTCGACATAGATTTATCAAGGCTAAATCAATCTGAAGTGGGGCAGTAAACATCTTCAAACCAACCATTGACTGCGGAGCCTGCTGCTGCTGCTGCTGTTGCTGCTGGTGGTGCCCTTGCTGGGGGAAGTGCATCTGAGGGTTCGTTGGTCCAGTCATCCCACCAGCCCCCATGAGATGCATATCTTGTCCCATCCTAGCTGTGCTAGGTGCCGCCGTAGGCCCCGGAGGCCCACCCATGCTGAGCATTGCTTGCTGCTGCTGCTGCTGCTGCTGCTGCTGCTGCGTGAGATTCCGCTGTTGCTGCTGTTGCTGCTGCTGCTGCTGCTGCTGCTGTTGTTGTTGCTGCTGCTGCTGCTGCTGTAGTCCCATGTTGGCAGATGATGGCGTGGGATAGTTATGCTGCTGTGATGTCGGAGGCAGCTGTTGTTTCAACATGTTCTGCAGCATGTTATCCTGCTGTAGGTCCATGTTTCCTGCCATGGTGCCCGCGCTGGCACGTCCATCGGGCACGGCGGCGATGGGGTTACTGACCACGTCAAAGTTGTTCTCGAGCTCCGGCAAGGAGAAGTTGCTGCTGTTCAGGACCTCGCCTAGTTGCTGAAGAAGATTGACGTCCTCTTCTGACAGACCTGTCTCGTCATTGCCAGCGGCCGGTAAGTTCAGATCCTGCTATAAGGGCGCACAGGGGGAAAAGAGTTCTCAGTGGATTTTGTTTTAAAGAATTAACACAGACATTGGGAAAAATACAGCTATGTTAATACCATTGGACGGTTGTTCTTAAAGTAAGAGTAGAAAACTATCCTTTGGGCTTAGTAAGAAAAAACTCAAAATTATGAACACACACAATAAACTAATTAAATCCAAACAAAAGGGTTTGTTCTTGGCTGTTCAAGCAATTAGGGGAGTGTACTCGCACATCTACCATTTCACCTTATGATTTGAATGTTTTGGGCTACCATTGAATGGATCAAAACAGTTGAATTTTGCCTACGAAAGCTTTATTTTTCAAAGTCAGTGTCATCTAATTGGTACGTACTGGCATGGGCTCCAAGTCATACAAGTTCTCCGGGGGTCTGCTAGAGAGCTGTAACTGTGATATCGACCGCTGCAAGGGTGCAGTCTGGTTCGGTGGTACAAGGCCATCTTGCGGCGGCGTGGCGCCAAAGCGTCCAAAGTTTGAACCGCTATGCATATGCATCCCGCCGCTGCCACTGGAATCCCTGGAGTTCTCCCTGGAGTTCGACCTCGAGGTCGCCAGATGATGTTGGATGTTCTGGACGGGTGAGACACTAGGGTGTGGTGTGTTATTGAGCAGGTGGTGGGGCGTCTTGTTCAGCGGTTCGTGTCGGTGTCCCGGATTGTTCATATTGCCGACGGTCCCACCACTCCCGATGCTGTGTCTCTGGTGGGGGCCTGGACCTGGCAGGGACTCCGGACCGACGGGAATCTTGTACTGAATGTTCTGCGGTGCCGACGGGGGCAGACAGCCGGAGGTGGTGTTGGGCGGTGGGTAGTGGTTGGGGCCGGGGCCGCTGCTGTCGGGATTGTTCAGCAGGTGCTGCATGAGGGACGAGGCCGACTCCTGCCCCACCGGGTGATCGGGGACACTCTCCAAGTCCTTGAGGAATTCCATGATCATGTTGGGCTGGCTCGTGTCGACCTCCTCCGCGGGCAGACTCCGGGCGGCCTGCAGGAGCACCTCGTCGTCGTTGCCGAAACTATCGATGCTGCTGCTGTTCTCCTCGTGGCTGCCCGGTTTGGTCGTCGTGACGGTCGGCGAAGTCGTACTGTCCTGCGCCGTACTCTCCGCAGCAGCAGCATCGCTGCGGTTCTTATCGATCGGCGGTGTGTCTTCCATTAGGAGTTGCTGCAGAAGGGCATTCTTCCGTTTCTTAGCCCCTTGGTTGCCTCCCGCGATACCACCAGCCCCCCCGCCAGTCCCACCGCCGCCACCACCATCCTTATCCTGCTTTAACAGAGGCCGCTTCTCGTTTATTTCGCCGTCGCATTTCTGCAGCGCCGTGGTCGTGGACACGACATTACTGCAGACGAATCCGGTCTGTTCCTTCGGTAGTTTCCCGCTGCCGAACATGGAGTTCATGTCGCCGTCCAGCAGCTTGCTCAGGATGGTGTTGTCGCGTTCGATCGTCTGCTCTCGGCTCGTCATGGCGTCAGAGTCCTGATTGACGGCCGACACGCCGACCTCGCCGCTGCAATTATCCGACGTGGCCGAAGAGCTGTCGCCGTTCTTGTAGCTCCCCTCTTCCAGTTTTTCGTCGTCCTCGACATCGGATGAACTCTTGTGATCGGCGCATAACGGCGAGTTACTGACACTGCTGTCATCATCCGTTTTATCTAATCAGTGAAAGAAAGAAAGAATTTATGTGAAGTATGCAGAAAACTGAATCTCTGAAATAAACAATAAACTTGGTTTTTTTTTGCAAATCAGATATGCAATCTCTGACCCTAATATACAAAAGTTATGAATCTTGTTAATATTTTGGAAAGTAGAGAATAACCTTGAAAGTAGCCTTGTACAACATATACATGTAAAACAATCAAACAAAATTGTGTGAGTAAAGAAAAAACCAGCTTCCGATATTAGACTGGTTTGTTAATTTTAAATCGAATGGACAGTTGCAGTACTTTCTTTTAAAAAAAAACTGGTAGCAGTTATTTGTAACTATTCCTGAATGAATTTCCATGCCTTACATCAATGTTTAACTAAATTACAGGAGCACACACATCTACAAATTAACCAATTTAACATTTTGAATTTGTTTAGAATTTGTTTTCGTAGAACCTTTGCACCACAAATCATGTCACGAACCGTAACCCGCTCCCCGCACTCCCCAGACTATAAATTAAGGCCATCATACATACCTTCCTCGTTGTCCTGTAGAAGCTTCTGCAGGAGTATGTTCTTATTCAGAGGGTTATCTTTATCCTCATTGGTGTCGGCATCCGGATTGGATTCATTTCGTCTTGAACCGGCCGGACCGCTGCCGCTTCCCCCCGACCCTCCCCCCGATTTCCCAAGCCGACCCCCGTCAATAAAACGTGCCTTCTTGTGACTGCGCTGGTCGGGATGAAACGCACCATCTCCCGCCTCCTTGTCGCTCGGTAACTCCGTAGACGACGCGATGTTGGCGCCCGACGACAATGGGTGATCTATGCGTTGGATCTTCTCGGGGACTGGGTGGTGCTCGCTTCCACTTTTATTACCGTACGAGACGGGGTAGATACTCGACGTCATATCCATGCGGGTACTGCAGGGGTTGCCGCCTTGCAGCATGTTGGATAATGAAGACTGCTTCAGCGTGTCCTGGTTTGGGTTCGTAGAGGCAGCAGCAGCAACAGCGGCGGCCGCGGCGGCGGCAGCAGCAGCAGCAGCACTACAGCTGCCAGTATTACCCGTACTGCACATCCCACTTGGACCCGGTTTGTTGTTGTTGCTGAATCCCATTCCTTGCTGCTGCTGTTGTTGCTGCTGCATCTGCTGTTGCTGCATCTGCTGCATCTGCTGCTGCTGCTGCTGCTGCCGGTTTCGCATGAGGGACTTAAGAGTGTTCAGATCGAAGGTGTTCAGGGACTTGTTGCTGGACTTGTTGCCGGTGTTGTTCCCGGTGATGTTGGAGAGGGCTTCTAAGATACGCTTGGTGTTGCTGCTGTTGCTTGTGGAGGGGACAATTTGGTTGGAGGCTGATTGGCTATCGTCCCTGATGGTATAAACGAATATAGAAAATGCACAAATACGTAAACTTCATTTAGTCAGAGAAAGCCAATAGGGAAAGCGGGCAGAGCCAGACTTAGTGGATCAGCAGAAAATCTCATCAAAGAATTCCCAAAGCCTTGATCCACGTCCCATATTTGGCTTGCGGTACGGATTAAGCTTATTCTTTATTTCCTTAGGATAGCATCGGAGGAAATAGTATCAAAATGGTCCTCCATGTATGGCCAAAAATTAGTTTAAACATTGGAAAATTGCACATATTATTTTAAATCAAAATTAAGATGTATGGTTCATTTTCACATTAGTTATTGATAAAAAGTGTTTACATGTATACATTTTTTTTTATCTGATCATTTTTAGCTGTAAATGAAAAATTGTAAGTCGCACATGTTTCTATTTCTATAATATAAATGGTTTTATTTTAGAGTTTCTGTAGCATTTGTCCAGCCACTAAACGAAACAAAATTGTAATTGAACACCACCAAGCCATCTGAAAATAAAAGCCATTTATTGTCACATTTCCTACAAGAAACTGTAACTAATATTTATTTTATTTTTGTGAAATTTTTCCACAAAAAAATTTATGCCACCAACAATATAGTATTTAAGTTTGTAATATTTTCTAGTAAACGTGACTTTCAAACAGAATTGCCTGAGGCAGACCAACGCCTAACACCCTCCCCTCCTTTTCTCAACAAAACCGGAGCAATTAACTACCTTTGTTCTTTTTGCATTGGCTTCTACAAACTAGCAAGGGAGACAGCTGGTTGCAAAGATTATACGGTCGCCAATTTTCCTTGACTGAAATGTGGACACCTGTCAATGTCAAAAGCCGTTTGCTTACAAAGAGCACCCGACCCTGTCAACAATAGACGGCAGCGAGTCGGGAAGCACTGTCACGGCTGATTGCTTTCGCACCATTCAAGTGTACCAAATTATGGAAGGGGACAATGATCGTATAGGTTTCTTGTATACGGCGGGAGAAAGTGGTCGATACTTTTTTGGGGTCTGTATTGAATCCCTACACTTGGAAGAACACCGATGCAAGGTTGATTTCATAACAATTACGAAAAAATAATAAAAAAGTAAATTTTGTCGTTCTGATTCATGTGTTGGCCGCGTCAGGATTTGTGAGGTAACATGTGACGCGGTATGTCAAAACCAGGCGGAATTGGGCAGAGCTACGAATGGAGGAATACCTGCAAAATGTCATGGGGGGTGATTTTATTTGGATTTGGAAATTTTTGGATATTATCCGATATTATTTTGGAATGTCCGATTTAAATACCAGAAGCGGCATTGAAAAGCACACGGACTATATTTTACTTATAAACCAATAATTAAATAATACTTTCTTGCCCAATTGTGCCTGGTTTTGACATACTGCGTCACATGTAGTTCCGTTATCAACCTACCTTATGACGGAGTGCACAGCGACGAGACACTCCGGCTTTCCGCCGTGGTGGTTGCGGTAGACGCGGCTAGTCGTCTGGACGCACACCCACGTGTCGGTGTAGATCTGGAAGCGGAACATCAGGCTGGAGCTGGTGCCCTTTTCAAACGCTGCGTGTGCGACATAAAATTTGACAATTTGTTAATTAAGAGTTAAAGTTTGCATTATCAAGAAATGAAAAAAAAGAAGAAAAAAAAGAAGGTTTTTCACCGCTTTCCAAACTGAACGTGCATACCTTCGTCGAAATGTTTCTTAAGCTCGGCACGGTCGCTCCCGTGACAAAACTTGTAGATGATCTGCCCCACGAGGTCCTCCTTGCGATAGTGAGGCAGCTTGAGGTGGGACATGTCCACGGACGTGATGGTGGACGTCAGATCCAGGCGGGTGGTGAATTCTTCGGTGCTTCCCAGCATGGCGGTGTTGGGTTCGTCCACGACGGCGCGGCGGGCGATGCAGAACAGGTGAGAGGGATGGTCTGAGAAACATGAAGAGAAGGTAGTGGATAGCGGAGAGTAAATTGTGGATAGTGGATAGTGGATAGTCAATAATGAATGAAGAATGAATGAAGAATTAATGAAGAATGAATGAATATTGAATGAATAATAAATGAATAATGAATAAATAATAAATGAATAATGAATGACAGCAATAACCAATGTTTTTACTACTGACACTAAACTGCCTGCTTAACCCGTTACAGGTTAATGAATAATGAATATATAATGAATGAATAATGAATATATAATGAATGAATAATGAATTATTATGAATAATGAATGACCTGCGTGCCTGTTCGGGTAGGAGGGGAAACCTACAACTAGAGATTCTTTAAACACAGTTCTTAGTTTATAGCATTGCTCGGTTTTTGTAGGTATATAGGTTTTGTAGGTATATAGGTTTTGTAGGTATGTTTTTGTAGATAACTAAGAAGGAAAGAAAACTAGTGAGAATGAGACTGACCACTGTCCGTCGAGTTGGACGATTGTCCGTTGTCCTTCGGCTTCAAGATGGCCGAACAGTCGAGGTTCTCGTAGTGTTGGCGTATCTCTTGGCCGTTATCTTCTTCGTCAGCTGGCTTAGCGAGCATGCGGCAGGTGAATATACGGTTGTGGCTGGAACCCTGGGAGCACATCCCCTGGTTTGATTGGACTTGGAGGAATGAGTATTTAAGTAACCTTATTAATGTTTAATTCGTAGAGCAAATTTACTCCAGCCAGTAGGGGTTTAGACCACAATTTGAAAATTTGTCAGAACTTACTTAATATTAATTTTGGTTTTGTTGTGCAAGCGATTGTAATAATTTAACCGGAGAGCATCATTAATAGCTCATCATTAAAAACTTTTATAGCGAGTCTTAAAAACAAATTCTAAAAATGACAACTGCACATCCAATATGTTATGTCACAGTTAATAAGCTCTTATATTTTTATAGTATTATTGCTGTGCAATGTAACCCCCAAGCCCCAGGCCCAGCTCCAAACCCCAAGCTCCAAACCCCAAGCTCCAAACCCCAAGCTCCAACCCCAAGCTTCAACCCCAAGCTCCAACCCCAGCTCCAACCCCTAGCTCCAAACTCCAGCTCCAACCCCAACCCCAGCTCCAACCCCAAACTCCAGCTCCAACCCCAACCCCAGCTCTAACCCCAACCCCAGCTCTAACCCCAACCCCAGCTCTAACCCCAACCCCAAGCTCCAAACCCCAAGCTCCAAACCCCAAGCTCCAAACCCCAAGCTCCAAACCCCAAGCTCCAAACCCCAAGCTTCAACCCCCAACCCCAGCTCTAACCCCAACCCCAGCTCCAGCCCCACCTCACCCCAAAGAGTTCCTACATCAGAGTACTCACTGTTCGTAGGCATCAGGCAGTTTACAAACTGGTTGTGGTCACTTCCATGAATGAAGTCGTAGATGCTGGCTCCTATCAAGTCCTCCTGTAATCGGAAATCACATCATATTTATTATCAATTGGTCAGAAAATAATCTATGGCTGTTTGCAAGTTTATATTTTAAAGAGATAAGGCAACACTGATATGTGTAATGAGATGTCGAGTTCGGTACCCAAGGACACGCTAAATTACGTTTTTAATGACCTATTCAAGAACTGAAACAAATTACCTGTTTGTAGTTGAGGTACATCTTGACATTCTCCGTCACAAATTCAATCTCTCCAGAATTATTCACCACAAACAGAAACCCATCCAGAGCCTGCACCAACAAAATTATTCCTCATTCAGGGCTTGCAAGTTTTAGAATTTATCATTTTATTCCAAATGTTTTCAGAGCTACATGTATTTTAGAATACCAAGTATGGATGGGTAATATATCAAGGTGCATATTTACCCTTAGTCGTATTGTAATGGGTATGTCGATTGATATTGACCAGCAAACCTCAAAAGCAATTTAATGCAAGTTTAATATCAAGCTGTTTTTTTCCTCTATAAAATACCTCCATATATAATTTGTATAGACACCTTTTAAAGTCTAACTGCTAGCAATGCAGTAACCAGGATGAAATCTTACCTCAAGTAGGACATTACCAAGAGAATCGCCCGATAGCATACCCGGCTTGCTGGAAGACACGTGGCTGTGTTGAACTTCACTACCTTGTTCTAGATCTGTTGGGGGGAAAAGGAAGAGACTTACTGTCTTGAACCTTTCTGATTCAGTCCTGGACCTTTCCGATTCAGCCCTAGACCTTACCGATTCAGTCCTGGACCTTTCTGATTCAGTCCTGGACCTTTCCGATTCAGTCCAAGACCTTTCCGATTCAGTCCTAGACCTTACCGATTCAGTCCTAGACCTTACCGATTCAGTCCTAGATCTTACCGATTCAGTCCTAGACCTTTCTGATTCAGTCCTGGACCTTTCTGATTCAGTCCTGGACCTTTCTGATTCAGTCCTGGACCTTTCCGATTCAGTCCTAGACCTTTCCGATTCAGTCCTAGACCTTTCCGATTCAGTCCTGGACCTTTCCGATTCAGCCCTAGACCTCACCGATTCAGTCCTAGACCTTTCTGATTCAGCCCTAGACCTCACCGACTCAGTCCTAGACCTTACCAATTCAGCCCCTTCAAGATTCCATTCTTGACCCTTAAAGGTTCCATCTTTTCCTCTTCAGGATTCTAACCTTGTTGTTGCAATCGCATTCTTTTGATCTCGTTGATAGCATCCTGAAGGAATGCCCTCTTTTCTGGTAGCATGTTCCGAGACTCGGGATTATTCAGACTAGCTGTAATCAGCTCTGTCAGCTCCTCTAGGTAGGACGTCTCCTGTTCACGCCGACGTTTGTCACCGAAAAACTTGGAACTTATAATAGTGGAAGAAGAAGACACAATGACATTTTTCAAAGTTAGCATTTGTAGAAATTGGCATTTTTTTTTTTTTTTAAAGGCTACAAACGTTCTATTACACAACATTTTTATATTAAAACGAAGGATAGTATTACTATTAAATTAGCGCTAAATTGCAAAAAGGACCCTCAAGGAGTCTAAAACCGCTCTTTACGCCACTAAAACGGCGCACATGCTGCACCACCTCTATTGCTCTGTACATTTAACAGCCTTGTGTCAAGCAATGTATAACACAAGCTTAAATAAATGTCAGTTGTATTATTATTGCGATCGCAAGATACTGCACAACCCCTGGGGGTGAGTAGAATGAGGGGGAGGTGGGGATGAGGGGGAGATGAGGGGGAGGGGAGGTAGGGAAGGGGAGGTGGGGATGGGGGTGGGAGGTTTGGGACATTGGAGGGAAATGGGGGAGGAAGGTTGGTCATGGGGGTGATTCACAACAGCGGCAACAGTTGTTCCACGAGAATGGTTAAACAAGCATGACGAGTCACGTTACACAAAGGAAAAATGTTGTTGTGATTGTAACATCAACATTAGCCAAGGGGGAAGTAGGAGTAATTTTACAACAGCAATAAAATGCCTCGGTGGTTTGCATCTTGCTGTACTCTTGAGGCTGTTCGTGATATTACTTTAATTGTTTACCTCACCTCCCCCACCGCCCTCACTCTTCATTAACTGCTGGTCCGTTAGCAGGATTAAAGATTTAGCTGATTTACAAGGGAGTTTTAGTGGCTGTCTAACATTGTCCGAATGAACCTGATTACAAGCTAGGATACCATCTCAATTTTCGTCCGCGGTGGTTCTCATGTCGTCCACATGCTCCGTTGTGAACGCCCAAGAGTTATATACCATTAGAAAGCTCTGCACCTACTGAATCTGTGCCAGCTTCTCGGGTTAGACTTACCCAGGTCCCTTCTCGGGTCTCTTCCTTCGTCGAGGGTTCTGATTGTTCATTATGCCACCTGCACTCATGCTCTTATCAGTGACAAAAATGCCGACCGCCTACATCAACATGTGGTCGGCGAGGGACTTGAAGGGTTAGTTGAAATCTACGGGAAATACAAAAGCCAATCACTCAAAGTTCTAGTTTTCAGGGAGTCACCAGTTAGAATAGTCAAGTACGGGTACCCAGACTTGACCTAAAAATAACACAGCCGTATACCCAGACTTCATTTCGCAAAAATGCAAAAGGGTCCAGACTAGTCCTTATCAATGACCAGTGCTTGTTCCCCCAAAAAAAACATCGCATAATTTGTAAGCATAAGCTGCCAACATTCCAAAATATTACAACGGAAATTACATTTTTGTTTCTGTGCTGAAATGTTGGCAGCTCTGTTTATGTACATGTATGCGAATGAGTCTTGAACACATGTGCAGCAGATACAACTATTTACACACCTTGTGGTTATAACACAATTTGGGGTAAGCTTGCTCTTAGCAACACAGTCAGTCTACCTCTAGTGTAGTTCCTTTGCCTATTGAACACATTTTAGGAAGTTAATAGTTTGGGGCATTTAGCCGCAGGGCAGCAGCTGTTTTTGTCTCTATTCTTGGTCGATAAAAGACAATGTAAAACATGTGCACCCAACTACTGAAAGTTACTCTCTTTTGAATGTAACTAGAAACATATTTCATAACCATGGTCTAATATTAAAGGCAGTTTCCATCCGCTATGACAAAAGCATGACGACCGCAACGACTGCTTAGCAAAGAATACACTCCGTGTTTATTTCTTCCCGCTTCTCCTTTCGGCAGAAAGCATGGTCGTGGCAAAACACATATTTGTGGGTAGAAGAATACACAATAGTTGCCGCAGGGAAGAATATGAAGAATATGAAATAGAAGAGAACCCGGGGGGGGGGGGGGGGGGGGG
>JAVCKS010032392.1:0-12142 GCA_032273685.1 Pteraster tesselatus | reverse complement strand
TCGAATCAGAAGGACTTGTTTTATATAATACATATTCCTGTTTCTCTTTGCGTGATCGGTAAGAGCCCCACTTTAACTTGACTCATGCATCCCAAAAACATGAGACTACTTGACAGTCAAGATAATGCACTTGTCTTGGTACTGTTCCCCCAGGTCGCCGCCAGACATGCTGCACTCCATCAGATCCAAACAAAATTATCTTTGCTTCATCAGACCGTAGGACATGTTGCCATATTAGTCCAAGGGGTTGGATTGATGTGCTTCAGAAAACTGTTTGCGAGCTTTCTTGTGGCTCTGTTTCAGAAGAGGATTACACCTTGGACGACGCACATGCCTCCCGATATGATAGAGTGATCGACGTATGGTTTGCGCACTAACAGACTGGCCAGAAGTTGTAGAAATCTCTTCAGTAATCTTGGCGGCACTTTGTTGTCTGTCTTGCAGGACAAGATTCTAAACTTGTGCCGTCATCTTTGCTGATCTGCCATGGAGAGCGCAACTCATTGTTGTACGCTTCTTGGAAAACCTCTGGATGACCTTGGCATTGGGGCTTACTTCTTGGGAAGACAATAGCAGGAGTCTACTCACTTTTGTTGCCTCTTCTCTCAGAAATATTCATATTCTGCCACATTGTTTTTTTTTGTGCCTGCATACATATTCCAGAATGTCTACTATGTCATCAACTCTAAGCTTTTGCTTCTAGCACAGCTGTTACACTTGTGAGGGATGTATAAACTTTTGTGGTCTACTGTAGGATATGAATAATAATTTGGACTAATACTGTTCCAATGATCAGCATTATTGATAACAATGTCAATTGCCTTAATTTCCCCGACCCCCTCCCCCCAAAAAACAATTACGGTATATAAATGTCACCCCAATAATTTTGTATAATCATGTGTACCCTGGCTTCCTTGGCCATGATAAAAAGAAATGAAATGGAAATAAATGGCCGGGTTACAAGACAGAAAGAAAAAAATAGGGAAGCCAACTCTGCAGGACAACTATTATCAAACCCTTGCTCACCTACAACTGCCAGTGTAACATATCGTTCGTCGGTTCCAGCAGAGTTCTCCACAACTACATTATACTGTCCCTGGTCCTCTGGTACAGTATCTGTGATAACCAGTGTTGTTCTAGACTCCATTCGTTCAGTGTACATCCGTTTGGTGTGCTTGACTGTCTTCTCATCGTGCGTCCAGCGGATCTTTGGTTTGGGCGTTCCTCCAATCTTACAAGTGAATGTAGCTGGGGATCCTCGTTTTACCGTTAGGCTTTCTGGTCCTTCTAGGATATTGGCTGGCACTGAGGAATATAATTTGTTAGAAAAGGCATAAATTATAATATAAACATTTTGTTTAAAATGACAGCCTCCAAAAAAGAATAATTTAAATAGTTGCTATAAAATGTGAGAATATGTAAGAATAATGATTGAAAACAATGACCACAAGTTTAACCGTGTTTAGTGCAGTGAAGAACAAAGCAAACAATGTTTTGAATACCACCAGTTCATACATTTGTATTTCTCACACATTTTGACTATTGGTCTTATATTTCAAACCTTTCTTTAGATCTCTTAACATAAAGATTAGTCTAGTAAGGAAATTTGTTATGGAGAGTTGAATTCTTACAATTCAATATTGAAAATTCATGCAATTCATGCAATTATACAACAAACTCAACCTACAAGCCTTTTTGCATGCTGTATTTGAATTAATCTGAATTCGTCTGACTAAACACAGTTACCATGTGATCTGGGGCAAGCTTTTGCACAGGTACATTACATATTGTATTCAATGATATTTACAGTGTGTTTGCTGACCAAGTGTCTCAACCAACACAGTGCAAAAGTTTCCATGCAAAAGGCTTACCGGTATTCAACGCTAAACTATTGGTCAGTTTATTAGCTAAGGACTTTGCTATAATGTGGGAGCATTGTAATGAAGCTGGTCAGTAGATTTTACAACCATGCTATTCAGTCTTCATACCCAATGTCCAAATTGTGCGAGGGGAAAGATGGTGCAGTGATACTTTCAGCACTGGTCCCAGGTCTGAGCACTGATGGTACTAACATGCCAATTGGGTTTTTGGTCCCTACTTGACCTAATAGGTTCCTCAAATTTCCTTTGGAGCTGTATTCTCACCTTCTTCTGTAAGCTTGCGATACAGACCCATATGTGGCATGTTAATAACCTAGAATCAGTTACAATTCCTCTTGGAACCGTAGCCATATTTGTAACCAGTTGGAGATGAGGTCAACACCAATTAGCATGACAGAAAAAAAACTAAGATATACTCACAAAATAACCTCATTCTCAATGTAGTCTGTCATTCCATGCATCATACGATTATAGCAAGACAAACAATATATTGCTACAGTATTTACCCCTTCACTACCAAGATTAGCAACAAGTTTTCAAAAACAGCAGGTACAATTCATAAAACTGGTTTCCTGTAGAAGCAACATTTTTATGATCATATTCTTCTCATTGAATAAACTTGACAAATGGTTCTCACTACCTAATGGCTATATCACCAAGCATACTGTCTGGTAGTTAAAGGATTAAACTTTAATGGTACAGATGGGTCAGGGAGATTTACACCATATTTGTTGACGATATATTTATTAATTATACGTATATACGTACCATACCGGTGCACTGGTATACATCAGCGCACTTTATAGTGAATACCTGTTTTTTCTTAACCAACACAGGCAGAGATAAATGAACACATATGGAATGAACATACACGGAATGCAGATTTTAACAATAAAATATATATATAGAAATATATCCCAGAAACATTCAGCAGTTTTAAAATTTACATTGACAAAGCGAGTTAGCCATTCACCCCTAAAAATTGTGTACGACACATGTAGTCTTAAATCAGATCAACGTGATGTTATAACCATATAATCTCTAATAAAATATTTTAAAATAACATAGCAGTAAAACTATCTAAATACATCTAGAAATAACTTCAATAGAAAAACCCAAACTAGAACAAACTATGAAAATATAAATGGTGAGTTGTATACTGAGATGTCGGTGGGGATATACATGTATAGCAAAATAGTTCAGGTATTCATATTAGTTGTTGAATCTAAACAAAGTGTACATAAACGGAAATAATACTAAAATAAAGAAAGATTTATATATAACTTACTAGTACATACAACAAACCAATATTACATTGCATCACACAAAGCACCAAATCTTTTCTCTCTTTTTGGAGTAAAAAAATCAAGGAAAATTTCTTAGATGATATAGTGGAATATGCAAATAGTCTGTTCTTACACATGTGTGTACATTGAGGGCTCTGTCTAATTATCTGCATGACTGTTGCAGATCGGAACAGATATTTGAGTAAAATACCCTTCGAGATAATGCAATTTATTAAGACTAACAATTTCAGACTTTAGGTAAAACATAGTCGGTATGCATCATATATGAACTTATTAATTTTTTGTGATTAATGAATTGTAAAAAAAATAAATCAATTACGTTTAAACCTATAAAACCTGATTGTGTATTTTTTCTAAATGATATTATTTTGTGTATAAGATTTTGTTTATCTAGTTACTGATCATACAGTGACATCGTCATACATATATACCTATACAGTATATATTGGCAAATATACGACACTGTACAGGCAAAATATAAAGTACCGTAGTAAAAACAAATTCATAAAAACCAATAAATGCTGGAAACCTATATTTACAATAACACGCATTACATTTGATACATAATTGGACTATAATGAATATATATCATTCCTCAATACTAACAAAAGTTACAACATGCCATGCCGATGAGTAAAATACAAAAACAGGAGGGATATAACTAAACGATACACCAAACCAAAAACATGCAGAATTGTCACTAAAAGATTGCATTATTAACTGTCTGTCAAGATGTAGAAAATGCTTCATGGAAAGAATACCGGTATTGGATCAAAATAATTTAGTCCAAAATATTCTTCAGATTGTAGATCTTTGCAAAGATGAAAGCAATATTAAGTGCAAACTTTAAGTCATTTTGCCTTTAATAATTGATTGAAAATCCTTGAATAAAAATACTGATTTTAATCAAAGTGCTTTTCACAGGAAAATGTTCATAGGATTTGTGGTATTGCGAACAGTCATATTATCCAACAAAATACTACATACTTTCCAGCTATTAATGCAAGTACCCAATGTGAAGTTATAAAGTTTTTTGTAAAGAAAAAGATGCAAAAGAACTGTTGCTTAATGATTATCATTTACACTAGTTCACTTTATTCATGCTACAATGTATGTTGATAATGCATACAGCAGACTAGTTGAAATGCTCAATTTTTATACAACTACCTGTCCTCCTCAATAAAAGAAATGCAGAAAACTTCATGGAACAATCCATATACAAACATGCAAAACCTCAAATCAGAACTATAATGCATCATTCCATTTCAAGAATCAAAGTAGGATGGAAGCTGAACATCACACGATGCATGCTTGATGGAAAGTGAGTTAAGGAATGTGTATGCAGGCTTCATCACAAATACACCAATAAGTAACTGTGATCAGGATCAACCCTGTCAATATATATGACATCACCTGGAGACAAAGGATAAAAACAAATATGGGAAGAGGAGAAATGAAGGAGCAGGCATAGAGGAGTATACAAACAAAATACACGCGAGGAATATTAAGAGTAAAAAGTAACACGATCTTCATACAATTCTTAAGGAGAGCTGTCAGCAATATGGGTCATTCCACCAGGTTGGGGCACAATCTATGACAGTGTCCCTTGCTTCGTCGTTAAGTACATGTATATATATACCATTATCTTTTTATGTATGTTCACAATTTTCTTTACATTAGAATGGATAAGAAAAGATATCAATGTTAATCAGGGGTTACATTCAAGAATAATACATAATACATTTACCGATGTTAACAAATCATCCCTCAACTTGGTGGAATGGCAAATATTCCTACAGAAAACAAGTAAATGTTTTTCCATATTTGGAGTCTTTTCATATCTTCTTAGTATCATTTGATGTAAATTCTGTTCAAAATTGTCATCGGATATATTTTAAACATGCACCGCCTAAATCATACTATATTGACTTGACTGTCATATCACTTGTTTGTCGAAGTGGCGAATCAACACTTTTATTACTTTGGTGATTCGTCACTTTGACAAAATACTGAGCCAATATAGTTGGTATATAATAGTTGGTACAGCAATCAAGTTGGACACAAGATGATACAAGTAATTCGCCAAGCTGTAACTCCAAAAAATGAGTTTCTAAAACACCAGGAAGCAAAAGGACCCCATGTGAAATCGGTCAGCACAAAACTTAAATACTGTACAACATTGTACAACTTTGACTTTTTCATCTTTGTGGTGTATTTGTGAATAGATTGTGTAAAATGGGCATACTCTGATATAGCCATAAGCAATGCGGCATAATAGATCCTGGCATATAGCAGTTATCTTGTAGGGCTGTAGGGTACAATAAGTACAATAAGCCTATCCTGGGAACTAAGAAATGCCCCACAAGATGGCAGCTATTTGATAGGGTCCAGATAGTTTGGTAGTATTGCGTGGTAAATGGTGTTAGCATGATAGAACACTACAAGCGTGAGGGTAGGATTTGGGGGAAACAGAGCATAATATATACAAGTGTACATGTATTAAAACTAAAGAACTAAAGTTGCCAACCTTTCACTACAAAATGACATTCAAAATACTAATTAGTAATGGGATGCTGACAATACATGTAATGAAGCATAACACGGGATGTTACATCACAAACTATTGATTAGTTATTACATATTAACAACATTAAACATTCAAGTCACAAAATGAAAACAAATTTGATATATTTTAATTTCTTAATTGAGTAGAAACAGCAATAGGTAGCAGAAGAGGTTGGGGGACAGGAGGGGGAGAGAGTGGGTTGTCAGGGGTTCCCGGCACCCAAATAAGTCTATAGCTTTTACATGTGAAATTTGTCCTGCCGAATATATTTTATGTCACACTACCGCTGACGAAAAGAGCTTTGATTTAGGGTGGGTTTGAAAATGAGTAAACCTCACAGAGCTTGTGAAAGATATGAGGGCATCGTGAAGAATTATAAATGGCAAAACAAAACGTACCTCTTTGAAATATGACTTTCACTAGTCGTACTGTAAAATAACATTGTACAACTTTATCCTTATTTTGTGGCAATAGTTCACATACATATTGGTTTTCCACTGTGCTTTGCAATTCTACCCAAAATAATAGATTAGTTATTAGCTTTTAAATCTAAAGATTTGTTTCATAAATAATACTACATTAGTTATTAGCTTTTAAATCTAAAGATTTGTTTCATAAATAATACTTAGCTGGAACAAACACTGACAATAGTGCAATACAATGGTTTGTTAGTCATGCAATTATACCATAGTATCCCATTTCTTTGAGTGTTCAGGTTTGTACGGTTGCTTCCTGTTAAATTTTTTGGAGGTCAAAGCCATATTCAAACATTAATTTCAGGCTCAAACGGTCCGCTCAAACCAACCGGCAGAGCAAAGATCACAAAATTATCGTCACGGTCAGCATGTACGGCCTGCGTATATGACAGCCATTCGTCTATCGTATGCCAAGCGCTTTGGTATGCAATGCTTTGATTGGTTAATAGGCCCGATCCTACATCCCATGCACCAATTACGGACGTCCTATCTTACGAGATCGCGATGTTGTGTCAAGCCTAGTGACGTCATACATGTACCTTGCGTGGTCTTGACTCGCAGCCGTTTTTATTATCTAGCATAATCTACACTCACTGCCGTGCGCTTAATAATTACACTAGGATTTTATTCAGGCGTGTTAAAATGGTCAGAACCTGTATTTTATGGGTTAAAAAAACGTACAGTCGTATTTTTAACAACCTCTCGTACGAAATACGGCCAAATCGTACTAGGTCTGAAAATATTATCAGTTAAGATAGTTTAAAAGTTCAACAGAGTCATTGCACAGAGCCAGGCATGCAACTAATGTTAGTGGGAAAGAAATATGGATTAGCACAGCTTGGGACTTGGTACTGTTTTACATTTCTGACATAGAGAAGAAGAAGCATGCCTGTAGACCTTAGAACTTAAAAACACACCTACAAAACAGTAAAAATGGTTACTATCCCATGAACTAAACAAATCTGGCTAAAAAAGAAACTATGCAAAAGGTCTCTGTGCTAATAACAGATTCTATAGACAACAATTACCAAGATACATGCACATCAACAGCCTTCATCATTACTCACAGAATCAAAACATAGAGACTTAATTTGGTTCTTAAAGAACAGCACGGCAGATTTACCTTCAACAATGAGCTCAGCTTTGGTCAGGACCTCGCCAGCAATGTTGGCTGCTTTACAGGAGTACATAGCAACGTCCTCAATACTGACAGATCTGATCAGGAGCGTGCAGCATCCACTCTCGTCATAATCCATGGACACCTTGGGGTTAAGCTTGATCTCGACCTCATTTCGATACCAGGTGATGTCCGGCTCTGGATAGCCAAAGACTTTGCAGACAAAATTAACGCAGTCACCCTCCACGCAGGCCATTTTCGGAAGAGGGGTGATGAACAAAGGAGGGTGTTCATCTGGCTCTTTTTTGTGAGCGGGCTGTAAAAAGAGGTCGGCTTTTGAAATGGCTTGACCGGCTTTATTGGTCGCCTTGCAGGTATACTCAGCGTCATCTTCATTTGAGACTTCTTGGATGATCAGCGAACCAAAGCCATCGTCCTCGCAGAATTCCATGATAAAGTGCTCGTTGGAATGGATCTCCTTGCGGTCACGGTACCAGGTAAGTGTCGGCATTGGAATGCCGCTAACTTGGACGTCAAACTGGACTGGATGACCAGTGATGATTTCCATATCTACCATGTCCTCAACAAACTTGGGTGCCTCTGTAATCTCCTTTTTATCTGGAGCAATACTGGAAGGCATTTCTGAGACTGGCAGAAGCAAAGTGGTTATGTATGGGTTAGCTGTTAGTAATGGATAAGTACATGAGTGATAATGTGCACTGTCGTCGACCTCTGACCCCACCCGAGTTTTAAAACTAGTAGGCCCTTTAATATTAGTCCCTTCACCAATTATTTGTGTTTTACTGTTTATCTTGTTTAATTGAGAATATTCTAAAAATGGGCAGTTAAATCTCAGAAGCAGTTATTTGTCCTTGTATAGACATTGAATATTCAGTATAGTAACATTGTCACAAGTCATTAGGTGTTACAATATATATTGACAAAGACAGTAAAATGCTAAGCGTACAGTAGTGTTATTTAAGTTTAGAAAAAACAATACATACTTTCCGGTGTGACGACCATTTCAGCCTCAGTGACACCACTGCCAGCTGGGTTGACAGCCCTCACTGTGTAATCCCCTTCATCTTCAGCAACAATATCCCGAATCGTCAGTGTGCATGTCCCATCTTCCAACTTCTCGATATTATAGCGATCATTATCAGGTTTTATCTCAACATTGTCAAGGAGCCATGTTACCGTAGGAATCGGTTTACCAGTAACCCGACACTTCAAAACGGTGTCTGAATGCGCCAGCATTTCTTGGGATTGAAGAGGCTCCACGAAGGTTGGAGACACCAGTGGCAAGTCAGGAACGTCTTCTTTGATAGGAGCAATGCTCACAGCAAGGTCAACCTCATCAGATTGGTCCACCTGAGGCTCTGTCTTGGGGACAGGCTTGCTGAACTGCATCTCCTGTTCCACTCTAGGAGCAGCTCCAATGGGTGAATCTGTCCTGGCCTCCTCGACAGGCATTTCCAGTGTCACAAGAGCTTCTATATTATCCTGGGGCATTCCCAATTTAAATCCGGCAGTAACCTCCTTTGATCCAGGTTGGGGTTTAAACTCCACTACAGTCTCTTCTTGAGTTTGGGGCTTCATTCTGGGCTTCTTCAGAGGAAATCTCACCTCCATCTCTTCCATAATGTCTACAGATTTCTCTTCAGATGATATGTCTGCTTCATCATCCTGGTCATCCTCCTCTTGTCGGTCTTCCTCCTCAGTTGGCAGTTTTAGATTCTTGGAGACCTCTTCTGAAGACATTTTTACTTCAGACTCAAAATCTTCATGTTCCGGCATGATGTCTTGAAGGCTCAATCCAACACTGTGGAGAGGGGAGTGCATAATGGCAGCGCCAAAGCTCTGGTCGTCCATATCAAATTCTTCTTCTGAGATGGAGGGTGCTTCACTGGTGCTAATTTGCTCAAGATCACGACTCGGCTGTTCCAGCAGGTCATACTGGATGACAACCTTAGGTTTGTCTCTACGAAGACTCAACTCTGTGACAAAAAACAGAAATGGAAGCAAATTCTTAAATGGAGAAACTCTCTTCACAACTTAATAATTCAAATAAAATTCAAATGAATACTGGTCTAATGCAAACTCAAATGAATACTGTCTAATTGTTCACCTTCTTCAACAATGATATCAGCTCGGCATGTTGCCATGCCAAATTTGTTCTGCGCCTTGCAGAGGTACTCGGCATCATCCTCAGGTCTAGCTTCAGGAATAATCAATGATGCATTACCATCATCATCAGCAACCATGCTGTGGTGATCACCAGGCTCTATAACCTGTGTGACAATAAAGTGCAAATATACACAGTTTTAGCGAGGTTATTGAAAATTCATAGTTTTTGACATAGCATACCACAGCTTTTAGTACAATATTTTTATTGATAACACTTTCCCCTGGTGCCCCTGATGGCCCCTGATGGCCCCTGGTGCCCCTGATGGCCCCTGATGGCCCCTGGTGCCCCTGGTGGCCCTGGTGCCCCTGGTGGCCCTGGTGCCCCTGGTGGCCCTGGTGGCCCCTGGTGCCCCTGATGGTCCCTGGTGCCCCTGGTGGCCCCTGGTGCCCATGGCTCCATGGTTTTCTTGGCGGCCATGATTCTCATGGTGCCCATAGTGCCAATGATGTGTGCTGTCAAGTATACTCTCCGAGGGTTCTGGGCCACAGCAAACATGCTGTAATGTACACTTGCCAACTGTAGTGGACTAAGGAATTGTTTACTTATAAAATACCTTGCCATCTCTGTACCAGGTGACCTCTGGAAGTGGTGAACCCACGACCTTTGCTACAAGTTCAGCCCTCTCACCAGGTTGTGCTTCTACATCTTCTGGAGTCTTGACAAACTTTGGCATTTGACCTCCGATTTCAGCTTGGGGTTCCACTTCAGAGAAATCACTTTCAATTTCGGTGGTAACTTCGGTAGTTGTGTGTTCTGTTATCATCTCAGTTGTCATGGCTACCTCCATGGTAACATCTGTAACAATAAAGAATTGGGGGTAGTCCTTCATTAACTATCACCTTAGGTGTACTCACAATAGTAGCAAATACGTGAATAAGAATATTTTTTTTATAAAAATATACAAAACGTTCTGTGCTTTAGCCACTGGTCTTCCATTTGCATGTGTTTGTGCACATTCAATACAATCACTCAGATCAAGGCGTGGGATCTGCCTTTCAAAAATATGACAACCCAATATGACAACAACATTATCCAATGCCGAACTCATATGGACTTGTTTCCTGTTAATTTTTAGGTATTCAATTTAATATATATTTATTACATAATATGTTGTGAGTAAATAATTAGTGTACGCATTTGTCTAATGTCATGTCTAGTTATTATTTTGAATAATAAATTTTATATGCGTCACAGATCCTGCAATGTCCACCCAGCCAAGTAGGTTTACTTTGGTCAAATGAAATGTCTGCCTCAACATTTGATCCTGTTATTAACTTGCCTTTCTGGACAGTCAGCTCAGCACCACTAATAGTTCGTCCAGCTATGTTCTCTGCCATGCAGGTGAACGTCCCAGAATCATTAACCACCATATCATTCATCGTTATCCAATACTTGTCATCCTTGTCGTGTCCGCTCTCAAAAACATCGCCCTTGGTGAGCATGACGTTGTCGCGGAACCAGGTGACTTCTGGTTTGGGGTTGCCACTAATCTTGCATTCCAAGCGTCCCACTTCACCTTCCGTGATTGTTTGGGAGACAAGAGGTTCTTCAAAACGAGGGGGCTCCGGTTCCTCACCTAAAGCAAAATACATTAAAGAAAGACCAATTGTCCAAGGTTTTGCATAGTAGGAATAAATATGGTGCATGGCATTCTGAAATACACCCTGTATTTTTGGTTCTTGGTAGAACACTACTTAAAACATTGAGAAACCCTATATGTTCTACCACCAAGCCCTATACCATGCCATAAGGCTACTTGTGATGAAGGGAATTAATAATTCTCCAAGTTTGAAGCAAAAAGATGTACAGGTCTTATACTAGACCACAAGATCTAAAACTTGTTTATTCTTCAGACGTACTTTGTAAATACTCATGGGATTAGGGCTTAACTTTGAATTAAAGTAGTCAATAATAATTACATTAACATGTTCAAGCCCACACAGAAACGATAGTTCCAAATGGCATCATTATGGGACTTTATCGCCCATTAGTCTTCAGAATGAGACCATACAAATTGTTTAGCCTTAGACTTACAAGAACTGGGTTAATATCTGTTAAAATATTATTGTGTAGTAACTACTGGTATGTAAATTGTAAATGCCCCAATTAAGGTCGATGGTAAGCCCCCAATTAAGGTCGATGGTAAACCCCCAAATAATGTCGATGGTAAGCCCCAAATAATGTCGATGGTAAGCCCCAAATACGTCGATGGTAAGCCCCAAATACGTCGATGGTAAGCCCCAAGTACGGTCGATGGTAAGCCCCAAATACGGTCGATGGTAAGCCCCAAATACGGTCGATGGTAAGCCCCAAGTACGGTCGATGGTAAGCCCCAAGTACGGTCGATGGCAAGCCCCAAGTACGGTCGATGGCAAGCCCCAAGTACGGTCGATGGCAAGCCCCAAGTGCGGTCGATGGCAAGCCCCAATTGTGGTCGATGGCAAGCCCCAATTGTGGTAAATGGTCAGCCGCCAAGTACGGTAGATGGTCAGCCGCCAAGTACGGTAGATGGTCAGCCCCAATTGTGGTACATGGTCAGCCCCAATTGTGGTACATGGTCAGCCCCAATTGTGGTACATGGTCAGCCCCAATTGTGGTACATGGTCAG
>JAVCKS010032381.1:0-12144 GCA_032273685.1 Pteraster tesselatus | reverse complement strand
AAAACACATCGCGAAAACACATCGCGAAAACACATCGCGAAAACATATCGCAAGAAACACATCGCAAGAAACACATCGCAAGAAACACATCGCAAGAAACACATCGCAAGAAACACATCGCAAAAACCACAACGCAAAAACACAATGCACACAAAACGACTGGGGCAGTCCCAACCAGAACTTGCACACAGTGAATGCCGTATGCACACTTGAAAAATTCTGTTTAGACAGTGTATGCCCTGCACATGCTAAACGAGTACAAGGTTTGCTGTCAAACATTGTAATGAACACCAGTATGGCATTCTCCAGTGAAAATGTAAATGTATCCAAAATTATGTTATAAAGGTGTACGTTGTAAAAGATACTAGCAAATGTTGCAAAATCACGAATTCGGGACTTGGAGATGTGTGCTTATAGGAGTGATAAGGTTATAAACAGGGTACATACATTGTAGTAACAAACATTGACTGTATTGTTTTCCTCCATGTTACTTTATACCCCATTCTTGAATAATTTGTCAGTTATTTGTTTGTTTAATTTACCTACCAAGTACCAACCCACCCCCTTGAGCGGTTGTTACATCAAACCATCAGTTCATTTAAGGTTGGCCTTTATTGGATACACACTCTTAGTTTTAACCTCAAAATGTATGTGTACATTATGTTCGTTGTATACCAAATTGTGTTTCAATCTGTGAGGTAACATTGAGAATCATCTTGAATTGACACAGAATTGTCCACGTCTGTTTCGCTTCCAGGTCTGTATCAAGACGTAAGCCTTGACACTAGAGAATTCAAGAAAGACATCCTGCCACTTATTACCAAGCAGTACCGTAGCAGCGATGCCAGCAGTAGGTTCGTCTACACAAAGGCTCAGTTGGTACACAATGAGGAACTTACAAAAATGGTAAGGTTTTCCACATAGAATAACCTTCTTTTTTTTTTAAAGATCTTTGGTGATTTTTGGCAGGGAGCTTTATCAGCTGCACAGCCTACACCAGAAACAATGGCACCCTTCTCAAAACAATAATTCATTTTACCAAAATATAAAATTATCTTTTAAAGATGTACTTTCTGATTTCAGATCCCATTCACCTTGAGAAATAATGTTAAAATCTTGAATGGATAATTTGGTAGATTTGTCCTTGTTGTTGTTTTAAAATTGTGTACACATATGGCACCAAGCTATTTTTTTTCCTGTAAATCAATTCATTCATGTATCTCACCAAATCTGTGGATAGTTACATTTTCTTGTTGGCTATTAGCAGTTCCTCATCTTTAACTAGAAAATACTGTGTGGCTGTAATAGATTTCTTCCGGCCATGTCAAGGGCAAACATAGCAAGTTGCCATTTCAGATTGTTGTCACTAAGGGGAAATCAATCTGAAATTGCCTATATGCTATAGGTGTTCCGTTATGGTCTTTGTTTCTATTAACGAAACAGTTTATTGAGAGACGCAAAGATATGAAGGAGGAAGGAAGGACAGACAAAGAACTTGAAGAATCCTATGCATTCCTCTCGACAGACAGCGAACAAAAGGTATGTTCATGATGAGATGATCTAGCTAACCAAGATTGGACCCGAACACTCTTCTACATGTACTAGACAAATGTCAGTTAAAAGGCTGGTGGACAAGTCAACCAGGGTTGGCCCTTAGCACTGGTCCACTAGACAATGACAGTTAAAAGGCTGGTGGACCAGTCAACCAGGGTTGGACCTTGACATTGAAATGTTTGTAATTATGCGTGTTGTTTGTTTGTTTCTTTAGGCTAACCAGTTATGTCAAGAGGGGTTATCAGTGGCAAGAAACAAATTGTCACTTCTTGGGAAGTCCGACATGGGTGAGCTTTTCCTTTAATATTTCTACATTTCCAAGTAGAATGAGGATAAGTTTTAGTTTGTAATTTGTAAGGATTGGGGATATATCCTGATTTAATTTGGGAGAATTCTGAAGGGATACAATGGCTCAATGAGATACTGAATGATTTAGGAGTATAGAGCATACATGTATATATATCCCAAAGGATTCTGAAGGGTTGATGGCTCAATTTAGTTACAGAATAATTTCCTGTCAGAAAATACATTTGTGCCATATTGCATTAGCCTATTTTTATTTCCCTCGCGTTTGTCATCCGATTTCTTCGTTCGTTTTAGGTGTATATCTTTCTCGTTATTCTGACATCATCAAAAGAGGAGGTCTAGATCCTGGCTATCAAGGAATACTGATTATTTACAAGATTCTTAAGGTAATGTGACATCTCTCACTATGTACGGTCGCACAGTGTACATTTTTTTAGTATGAATTTAACATTACATCATCACAGGACAGAATTTACAGTTTTCTGCATTGAGTATTTGTTTTCAGGGCGCATTTATACATAAGGTCTGTCTCTTCCCGAAGTGTTATACTAATGAACTAACTGGTGCTATTTACTTCCACCACACACCCTAGGGTAAAGTCAAAGCTCTTCCTCTCAGCTACAACTCGAGGCTGGAACCAATGCCTAACTACGATAGTCACATAGTCAAGTCTAACGCTGTGGATATGAACCGGCAGACCAGTCTACAAACAACCAAGGTGTTCGATGCAACCCAGGTAATGTCTGTGGGTCCTAGGTTCAACTCCCAAGGTCCGATCGTCAACTAGGTTTTTAGATCCATACCAGATGTGGATTTTCCCAAAAAAATTTTGGGTCTTTCCTTTCACTGCAAGTACAACTTCTATATTACAATACGGTACTGACCCTGGTGGCAGGCTATAGCTGTATCAATCACCACCTCAAGGTTATAATACAGACCCTAGTGGTAGGCTATAGCTGTATCTATCACCACCTCAAGGTTATAATACAGACCCTAGTGGTAGGCTATAACTGTATCAATCACGTAACATTACATCAATAGATGTAATGTTACGTGATGTGGTTGGTAAACTTTCAGAGAGGTTTGACAGTTTTCCGACGATTCGATATTCTCATTAGAACTGTTTTCAAGACAAAATGTGCCTTAAAACGGTCCTAGTGAGAAGATCGAAACATCTCTGGTATCATTTATGACAACTTTACACAACGTATCTGGTAATACATATGGAAAACAAATCTCCTGAAAATCAGGAAGAACCGTTTTTTATTTCAACTATAACAAGATAATGCATTTATTAAAATAAAGGTTGACAGGGCAATCACAGCAGTGGGAAACAGTATTTGCCAAACCAAACTAGGTTTACTAGCTTAAATCTATGCACAGTACAATAAATCAATATACAGTACATTCATGTGTGGTATTCTTTTTTTTGTATTTAACATTTCTAACTCGTTATTTGCTCGTGTTGTGTCCCCTCTAATCCCAAATCCGCCAAGGAATCACATCGTTGTTTAACAATAAACGAATAATGATAATGTGCAAAGGGCTAATCACGAAAAAGGATTTACTGGGATGGAATGGCAGCAGGGAGACTTTTTTCAGACCACCCATATTGAATTGTATATACCATTCAATGTTACCCCACACAGTAGTTTCCTGCCTGCTCTCAGGAATAGTCAGAACCATGCATATACAGTCCTACTTACAGATTTTTAATAGAATAGCCCCAACCATAAATACAGTGGATAACTGATTTTCATAAGCATAATAAAACAGGTTGCCAACATGGAGTGACAAATAAATGATTTTCAAAATACCAGTTAAACTACATGTACTGTACAAGAAATGATACAGGAAATCTAAGACAGGGGCAAAACCTATTATCAAAAACCATCTTAATTAGTGAAAAGAGAAATTATCAAACTGCTATGAAAACATTATCTTTTTCCTTAACTAAAGTTTGCCCTTCATTGCGTTCAACCCAACTAAAATATAAATTCCTGAAAGTTGCTCATTACATCAACAAAATGTAAAAAGGTTCCACCATATTTCATGGACAACCACAACCTCTCAAACAATTGGAATTATTCCCCAATACAATAACATTAACAAATGCATCCAATAAGCCACTCTCGTGTTATATTTTAAATATTGGATTGTACACTAACTGCCCTTTGTAAAATTGTCATTTCGTCAGACTTACAGTGTAATACCTTGTTTCTATAAGACGTGATTCGGTTCAAGTCTCATGGATAGTTACGTAAGACAGATAACACCCAAACACTGTTTGCAAGGGGTGTGTTTGCACCAACAATACACGAACAGCCTGGTACTATAATTAAGTTGCTACTGGAATACAACAAATCAGTCTACCTTGCAATTTGTACATTTAACATTTAACACACAAATTGTTGCCCTCGTGGGCAAGGCCCTTTATTTATAGTAGTCATTTGTAAAGGGCCTTGAACTTGTATGACAGAGACCAACACTACAAATGGCTTATTGACCAGGAAGTTACAAGAAAGTTATTTACCATGAAATTTAGAAATAAGAACTGTAGTAAAATACATCTCCAGTAAATGAATGTTGTTTTCAATCCTATCGGGATCATCTTCAGGCACGAGGCTACAGCTTTGGCTACCTCCGTTACAGATCCACTAACATAGTTCCATACGCAAGCTGAAATTACAGAAAAATTTATTTAAAAAAAAGTACAGCAAATATAATGGAAGGTGATAAGCTATACAATGCAATTTAAATACATGTGAAATTGTTTTGCGTTTAAAGCATACTGGTGAAAGTACAAGGTGCATATTAGCTATTGGATTATAGTACTAAAACAAAATCCTTATCTACATGTAGGCCTATGTATACATGTACATATGATTCTGCACAGCCCCAGCTGAAACTACATGGCTCAAGCTGTATATGTATCGAATCTATCCGAGTAAGTTGGGTCTTGCCTGATTTCTCTGCCGCCCATATTGACATGATTCTCTTACTGGTAATAACAAGCACACTCGAATACACTGGATGAAAATGAACTCCCCACAAAAGTAACTTAAATAATTATATAATGCAACAAAAAGCAACTTTCCATCACATCACCAATAATTATGGTAGCAAGGTAGTTTCACTTTAACAGAACTTCCAGAAAATAACCTTTCAAAATAAATAAATACCGGTACATGTTTTAATGTGGACTCATCGTCACGATGAATACGAACAAGAATTAACGAGAATTTAAGTTATAACAGAAACAAATTTTTACTTATATGTGGTCTATAAACATCCAGAACCAACATTATTCAATCGATAATATACAGGTGGCACAACTTACCGGGAATATAGATGGATAATCTAACACAAAAGTACCATGACCACTCGTGCATGGTTTTTGTCAAAGATTTAGAGGGCGTGCTTCCAACGTCAGAGTCAGCGTAGTCTTTGGTAAAGACGTACAGTGTACGTATACTGAAGTAGTGCTGAACACCTACCTAACTAGCTAAATGTACATATATATGGTACACAAACAGTTATAAATTAATCACGTATATACGTATAACTGTCACGTACGTATACCTGATTAAGCAACTCAAAGAAAACAGCACATAGAATCAATCTCCGTACATAGATCTAGGAACAGTTATATTCGACGTTTACAGAATATGCAGGACATGCCATATTGATAACACTATAGGCTTGATATTACGTCAGCCAAAAAGTGCAAATATGTGACACCATATAAACAACAAAATGGTTTAAATGGTTAATGCAGGATTATCACATGACAGACAATTCACTGCAAACGTGATTGGTTGACGTAGATTAGACGTTGTTTTTATGTTGTTCTATATCGCGACCAAAATCTGACGTGGTTTTCAACGAATTTTTTTGACGTTGAATGTACATCGTTAACCCATATGTGCCTGAGCCCTAAGATTCCTTAAGCACTGTTTCTATTGTTTATGGCCATTGCTTGATCTACGGGTTATCCCGTAGTTAGGCACATATGGGTTAAAAGACGTGGAATAAACATTGTTTTTATGTTGTTCTATATCGCGACCAAAATCCGACGTAGAATCAACGTATTTTTCCGACGTTGAATGTACGTCGTTAAAAGACCTGCATTAAACGTTGTTTTCACGATGACGACAAGACAACCTAAAATAAATGTTGAAACATCGTTGTGTGCCTGCTGGGTAGTGGTAGGTTAGAACTGTATCGACCACCTCTTAAAGGCTATGACAAAGACCCTAATGATAGGTTAGAACTGTATCAACCACCTATTGAAAAATATGATACAGACTCTAGTGGTAGGCTATAACTGTATCAACCACGTTTTTTTAAAGAGCACGATACGGACCCTAAGTGGTAGGCTATAACTGTACCAACCACCTCCCTGTTGGTCTGTAGATCTACCTGTTTGAGTTTGGTGACTTGGACATGGTCAAGCAACCCAGGCAGGTGTGTCCCTACGCTGTGGTCAGCTATACCTACCAGGAGCCTGTCAAGGCCTTCCCTGCCGCGCCCATACCTGCCGCGCCTGTTGTGGTGGCTAACTCCAAGGAAGTAAGGTCAGTGGACAGCAGGAAACCAGCAAGTGCACCGAGGCGCTTTAGAATTTTGACCACCATTTGTATTATTATTATTATTATAGATGATGTACTCTCTGATTTTCAACTTGACGATTCATGTTAAACATTGCATTGATTATTTTGAAGCTTTGTCCTTGTTATTAGCTTTAAAATAATATACATCAAGAAGAAAATCCACTTACCGATAGAGCATTTTCTTTTTAGAATGAATCATTGTTGCAGTCCAATAATTCATTTTCATAAGAAACTACTTTTAACTTGTATCTTTTTTTTAGCCAATAGCAAGTTTGGCAAAAATGGTATTAGGTCATGCTATGCCATAACATGTTATAGGATGTTCTTTGTGGAAAAGGTTAAGAATTGTAAAAAAAAGTTTTTCATTTTTATCTACAATTCGTATTCTATATTTCGTATTCAGATTATGATGTATTATCACGAAAAATCAGTTTTCTCTTAATGCTAAGTTTTCTCTTACTGTTTAAAGGGCTTTTTCCCCCGAAAGGTTCTTATGTCGATTTGGAAAATATGATTGTGCAAATTTTAATGCACCTTCCGAACGCAAAGTGCCACGGGCATCAAACAAATACCAAATTAAATCTTATGGTGTGCCCTTTCCAAGTATATATTAAACCAAAATGTTTCATTATCTCTAATTTGGCAGCGTACATTTATTATTTCATAACCAGCGTACAAATGTCCTTGTTGTGAGCAGTCAGTGAAATGTAATTGTTTGCAGAATACAAGCATACAGGTGTTTGTACTTGGGCAATATTTACAATGTTGATATTTATGTTGATCACTACAGAGATCCCACCATGCCCAGCTCATCTCCGCAGGCACCCCCCAAGGCCAAACCCACACCCGCATCCATACCCACACCCGCATCCGCATCCATACCCACACTACTCACTGAAACAGCACCTGCTACCAGCGACACTGATGTTCCTTTAGTGACCGATCCCCCAGCAGTGCAAACACCGTCACTAGGACCTGAGGAGGTTACAGCTGAAACAGCATGTGAGAATATGCTACCCTATATTTATGTATTTACTTCTTTTGATTAAAGCTAATGTGTCACCTGTTGTTATCGAAACCCGGACAAAGTTGCAACATGAAGTGCGTACTGTAAACGGCTCTAAAGAGTTATATTGGGTAGAATGGTCAATCTAACTTTTTTTTTCAACTTTCTCTCGGTTTTGACAGAACAGGTCTCATACAGTGCAGGCCAAAAGTTTGAGTACAGCTGTTGAAAACTATGTTTAAATAGTAACATTTTACAGCATTTTATGCCTAGTAGGTTTCATGAGGAAATCACTTGATATGTTCTGCCAGGCCTCCTGCAGCAGTTCCCAGAGATGTTGGCTGCTTTGCTAAAACTTTTCTCTCACGTTTATTCCAAACAAGTTTTCAACAGGTGTACTCAAACGTTTGGCTGGTACTGTATGTGAACTAGATTATTGATCCGGGAGTTTCGTTTCCACTTATAAAACTGTAAATTCTTTACCATCTTCTAGTCACTAGGTATGCCTAGAGATTTCCTTACCTCCCTACACAAAAAGTTGACTTAACAAGACTTGACTGTATAGTGTGTAGTGTATAACGATGCCTGAAGGTTGAACAAATGGTAACTGCTTTTGAAAGTAATAATTAAAGATAATTATAATTGGACAAATGATTTTGAAGATAATTGTCAATTTCTGTTTCCAGCTCTTAATCAGTTTGACGTTCTGAGGAAGGTCAATTACAATGTGTGGGAGGGTAGTATCAGAGCTCACAGCGAACTCCTCTGCCAGGCTAAGATGGTGTCTTATACCTCCCCAGTCCTACCACAGATAATGTAAGCACAGAAGGGCACTTATATTCATGTAAACGTAATGATGACTAGAGGGGTGCAAGGCAATGACCAGGGGGCACTGGGGTAATGATGACTAGAGGGGTGCAAGGCAATGGCCAGGGAGCACTGGGGTAATGATGACTAGGAGGGTGTAAGGCAATGACTAGGTGGGTGCAAGGCAATGACCAGGGGGCGCGGAGGTAATGATGACTTAGGGTGGTCCATGGCAATGACTAAGGGGCACTGAGGTAATGATGACTAGGGGGGTGCAAGGCAATGACTAGGGGGCACCGAGGTGTTTGCCTTTATGCCTATTACGTAATGGCTCTTCATATTCCTCATCATTTGCTCTAGGTGCTGTTGATATTTTCTTTGCGTGCATGTATATCTGTTTTAAAATGTTGTCCGGCTACAGTGTTTTGCTAAAGGAATGATGTATGTTTGTTTAATAGCCCCAAGGAGATCCACGTGAAAGCCAAGATAACCTGTCTGCGTATGGGTTCCTACTTCCCATCAGGAATCTACGGTGACAGCATCCCACTGACATCAAACAGCAAAGAAGGTAATCGTAAGACCATACATAACAAAAATACATTCATATTATGTCAAAATGTCCCTCTTTAGACTAACTGTATAACAGTGTGACAAAATAACACTAAAGTCACACCATGTTACGTGGCAGTACAACTGAAATTTAGATTTGACCAATCATTTGGATGATATACTTCCATTCTACCATGTTCTACAACTGTAAGACGATAAAAAATTTTTTTTTTGCCATAAAATTGTTTGTTTGACTTATAGACCTTATAACTCATACACTGCTTATTGTTTAACCCCCAGGTGTTATTATATCTGATTAGAAAGCTCTGTTTGTACTCAATTCAGAAATATCATTACAAGAATATAAATCGTTTGAACGTCTAACTCTGTTTCCTTTAATATATCAATAGCATTGTCAATCAATGCTACATGTACATGTGTCGGTTTTGTCTAATTGTTTCTTGCATCAATCATGTTCACAGTTTGTCGAAGGAATAAGTACATCATGTACTGTGAGCTTCAGCGTACAGACGCTAGTGATCTACGCTATGATCACCTGATGCAGTTTCTCAAGCAGCACCAAGTGGTATGTAGATCAATGGCATCGTAAGATACAAGCTGGGCTAGGGCCACGGTATTATCAAATATTGCGATAACTGTTTTCATTCGATGGCGATGAACTATTGGTATTCTTTTATTGTGTAAAGCAATTGGTTAGGTCTAACAGTATGTGCCCGAAGGCAATCGTTATTAGTAGGAACCTGCCAGTATAGTCGGGCAATGAAGGGTTTACCGGACAAAACCACAGACACAGGTTAAGAACCCTTTTGTTTGACGTATGCATGTAGTTTATTGTGTCTCCATCGCTTAGGAATGTTCTCATTTTTGAACTTTTCGAGCAACTGTAGATTGCATGGTTTAGAAAATATTCCAATAAAAATAAATAGATGCTCTTTTATTTGGCTTCAGTATCATGTATGTTGTGTGTCCGTCATTTCGGGTTTTCCTTCAGAAACAGTATTTCTCAGCCCCTTCTACAGTACAAACCAGTTGTAATTCGCCAATCTTTAAGCATCTTACTGTATGTTGGCAATTAGTTTTAATACGGTTGTGATTTCCCAAGATATATGGGTTTCCTTTCGAGAGAAGAAGGGGGACACAGTTTTGTAGCTTACCACGTAGGTCTGCATAGCAGGCAGAAGTATAAGTTACGATTTTCAATAGTGGGAGGAAAGCCTCAAAAGACGTAAAAACCCCACAAGATTTAGGCGGAAACTGAAATTTGTTTTAGTGCCCCCCGGTATACGAACCTGGTACCTACAGTGGTGAAGGGGAGAAACCTAACCTAACCCTCTACTACCTAAGGTTATCGGGGGTTTTCTTGTCAATAGGTGTTGAAGTGTCGACTAGAAGGTAACGTTGGTATGTTCATCATGCCAACATCCAACCTGACTCATCAGCTGGGAATTACCAACGATGAATATCCACAAACGCTGCACGTTCTCTTCACCTCGGATCATCCGATGATCGGTCACATTATAGGTAACGGTCGCCCCCTGCTTGTTGCCATTCTGTCCAGTTTGGGTATAGGATTCGTGACAGTGTCCCACACGTCGCAGCCACAAAGTGCTTATTACCAGCAGGGGTAACCCGGCGCAGCCCGGGTTATAAAACACATCCATGTCCCTTTTTTTCCCTTTTTTTTAGTTTGTTTTGTTTTTTTATTTTTTTATTCAGAACCACCCTGAGGTCATGGTGATTCAGAATATATATGGTGTTAGGGGTCTATATGGTATGGTTTCTGAGTTCAGAGCATTCATACATTTACACGGTTTGCCCTTTATGTATATAGTTAAATAAATGTACTGCATGGATCAATCCAATTCTTTCCCGTCTTCTTGGAGTGAACAGTATACAGTTTTCCAAATATCATAAAACTTGAAGGAAACCTGAAACCCACTATTTATTGTTAAAATACGTTTTCAAAAATGTCTATTGTCTCATCTCTCCACTAAGATAAAGGAGTGGAAAAACCAAAGACGGGCGAACACGCGACGCTAATTCCCGACAACCGATTACTGGAACAGAGCTCTAACAAACAACTGATGCTTCGTATCGGTCTCCTGTCGATGTTCACCAGGCAGAACCACGAGTTGAAACGTCTCCGTGAAACGGCCGACTGTAAAGCTGCGGTCAAGACCGGTGAAGTTAATAATCTGCCAGTGACTAGGAGGAAGCTAGTTATCGACTATCAACATGTCTTGACACCGATGAACAGCTTCACAAAGGATGTCCACGAGAGCCCAGTTTCCGCGGCCGATCATCTGCCTTCTAGTTCTCCCGATGTTCATCCTATGTATAGCAGCCCGTCCCTGTCGGTCGACTTACAGACCGATGCTAAGAAAGGATTCCATCCGATGTATAATGTCTCGGAAACAAAGAAGAAGATGTCACTTCAAGACGAGAAGTCGAGTCCGGGACAGATTCTAGGAACGAGTCCGAGACAGACCCCGGGAACGAGTCCGAGACAGATCCCGGGAACGAGTCCGAGACAGACCCCGGGAACGAGTCCGAGACAGATCCCGGAACCGACCCCCGGCTCTCAGACAAAAAGAACCCTTCAGGACCAGGGCACTCCGATCGGTTTGCAACGGAAGCCTACCCCAACAGATCTGCTCACCCCACGTTCCTCTCCTTATCATTCTCCCAAGTCTATCTCCGCAAGACCCTACGCACAGTTGGAGGAGAATGTTCACCCGATGTACAGCCAACATATCGAGCCAACAAGCAGCGACAGGCATGGGAGCTGTAAACGACAAGGGTCACCTGGCTCCAGTACACCATCGCAACAACCGGTCTTTAGTGGTGCAGGTGGGTTGGTTTTAATGAAAGGCATTGGTTTTTCACCTGATTTTCCATTCTCTGCTTTCTGAGATATGCCTTTTGAAAATTGCTAAACACAGTTATTGTTCTGCCTGGTCTTTTTTCTGTATTTGTATACTATAATAGTGCTTGATTTGTAGATGGGCAGAGAGTGGTTACTAATTTAGTATTGAAACTATATCATAGATATATTGAATAGAGATATGTGTTTATTATGAATAAGCTGTAAACTCGCACATGTTGCTTTTACGCTGTGGCGCAAACTACCAACAAATCTCCAAAACTTCTACCAAATATACTTGTCTGACTTTCAAACGTCGCAACGTCACTTTTGAAGGTGGTAATGTATTTGAATAACGTATAGTAGAAGCCGCACTAGTCAGTGTGTAAAATACTAACAAAAAATGGCAATTAAACAGCACTTTT
>JAVCKS010032328.1:0-10599 GCA_032273685.1 Pteraster tesselatus | reverse complement strand
TCTGAAGACTTCGTAGTTTATTGGTCGATTAATACATTACTAACATTTTTAAGTTATCAAAGTGATTTGAAAGATTTGTTTGATGCTTCGTTATTCTCACGAGGATTGTTTTCAAGGCAATGACCATAACAAGACCAATGTCCTAATTCCGACTTAGGAGAGACGATTTTTCCTTGTGCTTCATGACGGGCTTTCCCCATAACAAGTTTTTTAGTTAATGTAAATTTCTGTAAAAGACTTTATTGACCATGTAAACATTTATGCAGCCACCAAATACACCAACGCAACTTGCGATTCCACATATTTCAGATCAATTTGATCAGGTCGATGACTAAACTCTGAAACATCACTAGATCTTCCCTAGACGACAACAAAATTGCTAGATCAATGTCAAATATAAACAATTTATTAATCATCCGCCGACCGGGAAGGAAATAAGGTGAACTCTGACCTTTCCGGCTATCGGCAAGCTCCCGTTTGCTAGCGTGAAATTTCTGCCCTTTGGATATTGGTTCCTCAAAGGCTACCTTGAACTGAGACCATGATCCCAAACAGTTGGGATTAGCCCTGTAAATATAATCAAAATCAGGCAGAGGTTGTTTCATGGTCGTACTTCTATTAATTCAAGGTTAACCGTCCCTCGTTCGAATCCCGGTCAGTTAGAGCTAATACATAGTTCCCCCATCCTGACACGTTGACCTCATGAGTGTTAGCACTATAAATACAAGATGATTTCACCCTGTAGTTTCCTTTTCTAAACAAGAACCTTCTCCACTTTCTCTCCGTCTTAGAAACTTAAGAGAGACCATTACGATCGGTGATCACGGAACGTAATCTGTTGCATTGACCCACAGCTAGATGGTGTTTCGTGACGTAGGCTTTCGTGACGTGACCTACCAGTCTAGCACACACCACAGCTCGGATATCTTGTTCTGTAGTGCAGTACCGGTCAAACCATAGCGGCACGGTGTATTGATCCGCTTCAGGGCTTGGGTGATCTTGGTTCCCGACTCCTGTGGGTTTACCAGATATAAATTGTTGACAAATAATTGTGTGACAAATACAAGGGGTGTCAATATGTGAATTGGGTTCTCGGCCAACCTGACTTCACAGGTTCTTCTAGGTTCCTCCTAACCACGCCCACCCCATTTCTGCCTATAGAACAGCCTATGATACAGATTTATACAGACCATATACAGGCATACACAAGCTATACATGCTATTCTACAACTGTTTCAACCACTTGAAGGATCTCTTGAAGGATATGATACAGACCCTGGTGGTAGGCTGCAACTTTATCAATCACTTTCCCTCAAAGGTTACAATAAAGAGCCTAGTGGTAGGTTAACATAACTATCGCGCAGGTTCTCAGGAAAGATATGAGATCTTAGTGGCTAGAACTGTACCAACAATATTCTTTGAAGGATATGATAAAAGACCGTGGTGGTTTAAAAGGCTGTAACTACCTTCTCCGCAAGAACACAAAGAAGACCTCATACCTTAATCTTATGAACCTCATCGACAATCACACCGGCCCACTGCACTCTAAGTAGAGAATCCTGCAATAACAAACCCAAAGATTTCGTGACGATGACCTTTGTTTGTAATGGGAAGAAACGCCTTCAAAACTGACAAGTTCAGACTTAGCACTGAGTTACAATGCACCAATGAGTATTCTAATTTGGATGGTGGGTAGTCTCGCTGACTGGCAACTTTCTTAAGATTGTATCGCTTAGCCAAAACTGTCAAAATTGACAACAAACTGCAGTCAGCTCCATAAAGACAAAAGGCTTACGATAAAAAGCTCTCAAACCCTTCGAGACATTTTAGCAGGTGCCTACATTCTTTCAGAGCTCCTCTAACTCGATCCTCACCATGTAGATCCTATAGGTCTCATAGCTGGTGACAACAACGTCCAGTTTTCCCTTCAATGCCTTCCACAATGTCTCCTGTCTTTCCCGTCCGTGGTATTTTCTGTCGGAGAGAAGTGACTACAAAGCCTAAGAGTACATTTTCTACCCAACACGACTGCGAATCAAATTACCATCTGCAAATTCACAGAATTGAAAGTGAACATTTCAGTCGTAGCAAATTCACAGCGACAGGTATTGTCAAATTCCATATGTTTTAAAACAAATAAGTTTGATGAACTCGACAGAAAACTCAAAGCAAAGCAGCCAACTTCAGCTGAACATCTCTGCCAACTGCTGCAGGAGGCCTGGCAGAACATATCAAGTGATTTCCTCATGAAACTTACTGGGCATCAAATATGCTGTAAAATGTTACTAAACATTGTTTTCAACAGGTGTACTCAAACTTGTGGCCGGTACTGTTTCATTTATTTGCCAATGTTTTTTTTTTGCCAATCACGATGAGAAACAGCACCTCCGATTCAACGGAACTGCCAGAGCTGGCGAATCCGACCGATTCAGCATTTAGGAAATCCCTAAATTGAGATTCCGCAATGAGTCGGTGTTCCTACTATTTACAAGCTCACCCCACAGTGCAGTAAGTCCAGGTATCAATCTCCTCCAGCCAGTTATATAACACAGAGTTGGGACAAACGATGAGAAACACCAATGGGGGACGACTCGAACCGTTCTTCACTTTCATCTTCTGCAAAAAGATAAAACACAAATTAGGGAGTTAAATTTGCATGGCAGCAGCAATTTCTTTCTAACAGGAAAATAATCTTTAGAATAATCCACGGCATATGTCATTAAAAAAGTTATCATTTAAATAGGTATACTAAGAGCAGGTTACAAATCCCATCACCGGTCAGAATATCCACTGCAGTGTTTTTAGGAGGCTGACCAATCATACCTTCTGAAGAAATTCTGGCAGACGTCTCTGGCAATCCTCTCTCGTTCCGGTTTTACCAAGCACAGCGCACAGAAAGGCCAGAACCTATTTGAAGTAAGTGGGTAATAAACCTTTACCATGGTACTACCATCATAATACCATGGTAGAGTCCAAAATACCACAGATTTGTTACCATAGTAAAACCATGATAACATATCATGGCAGTAATGATGTAATTATTATCAAAAGGTCACGCTTGGATGTTTAGACAAATTTGGGGTGAGGACAATCAGACATCCAAATATGATAATTATGGTAGAGATGGGGTTGTTTTTGGTCACATTGTTCATGAAGCTTATTATATGAAGCCAGTTAATCTCCCCGGATGCATGCTAGTCACTTAGTGATTTGTGTGGCATATGTGTAATTTGTTAAAGTCTACCAAAACATTTGACCGGTAATGTATAACTTCTTGAACACTGCTGAAGTTGTAACGTTTAAAAGTAATAATTCAGGAATGTATAACCGATGTATTTTGTTCATGTTACAGTATGAGGTATACCCTTGATACAACAGGATCTCTCTGCTCGTTTTATAGTTTTTTTATTAACACTTCTTCCTTAAACATACATTTTACCTGAACAGTTTTTCCCAATCCCATATCATCACCGAGAATAGCGCCCTCACGTTTCTCATAATGCCGATGCAGAAACTTAACTCCCTCCCTCTGGTATTCCCGCAGGTACCGATTGATAGTAGCAGGCACCTGAGTAATATGGGGGGGGGGGGGGGGTCAAGTCACAAGTTGTTTACATTCATCACTAGGTTTCTTCTGAGGTTCCCATCCCAATACCTTCTTCATCATCTTCTAGTTACTAGGTTTCTCACCTGAATGACATGATCCACGTCTTGCTTAGACAGAACCAAGGGAACCTTATCACCGGGACTTGACAGACAGGAGAAGAGTGGTTTTTCCATATCTTCGCTGCTAAAACCTACAATGATTTGTGACAAAATGAAGACCAAGTAGACCGGTGAATGGAATCACACAAAAAAGATCAACTCCTGTGAAAGGTTTTGTCTCGAATACACTCATCTCCTGGAGCTTTACGTGGGGCACCCAATGTACATTTTTATAGAAAATCATGCAGTTCTAACAAAATTTGCATCCATTTCTTGTCATCGCCGTAAGGTAAATGGTTGATGACGAATTCACCAGTAGCAAACAAGAAAGAAACTTAAAGTCTGTTAAGAACCGCTTGATTTTGTACAGAACAATTATCATTAACTGTTGGCGATCCACACTTACGCACTGAACAATGTTTCATGAAATCATCCACTGATCACGTGCAACAAATTTGCTATCAAAACCAAGTGCCACACAATTAGTTTGTCCCAACTTGGGTTAAGACTCGCTTTGTACTTACAGGTGTTGAACGCCAAGTCATACTGGTCAATTGAACGTTTTATTTGAATAATCATCAACCTAGTACTCGGCAATAATTCATGTAGGATTGCTGCACTTTACTATCTAAAATTGACAACTTTTACCTTCGTCGGTGAAACTACACGAGTCTGTTTCGCTTGGCTGAGGAACCGACAGCCTCACGTTTGTGGTAGCCAGAGGTGGATCAGTAGCAGTCGACCTAGGAACAATATTGTAAACTGGACAATGAGAGATTGCATACTCTCGCTCATCGCTGATCCAAACCAGGAACATTCAAGTAAATCAGACTGGTTATTTAGGAGATATGCGACTGGACAGATATTGAATAAGCATGTTCTGGACATCATAAAATCAAATCCGGACAGCGATCCAGATACCCATCCAGACAATCATGGGGGAGGACTGAGCCACGGGGGTACACACTTTTGTGCAAACGGGACGAGTCATTTCCGAGATATGTTCTCGGACATGATCACCCTCTCCTCTTATAGGCTGAGAGTTAAAGCATTATCATCAGGTGGTGCAGTGGTACTTTCCTCGTCTTCACCACTGAAAGACCCGGGTTTCGAATCCAGGCACTGATATGTGAATTTAGTTTCCGGTCCCTACCCGACTCCATGGGTTTCCTCTTATGATGCATACCCACTAGTGTTGGAGCAAAGCCAAATTATATCAACTCAACTGATATGAACCGTAGCGGCGGGTTTAAAAACTTTCTACCCTTCCAACTGAATTGGAAGATATATGACAGACAGAGAGTGTATTATAACTCTGTCGACATTGGAGAGAAGCAGATATCTGGTACCATAAAAGTTGTTCTATAAAAGCTACAAACTGACACTAATTTAAGCTCTCTATGTCAATCTCTTTAAATGTAGCCGGCCAGATACATGGAGGGTACTTTTTTATGAACTTTACCCGTTGACCTTTAAAAATTGAAACTCCTTGTTTGAAAGCTGTCACCAATTAATTAAAGGTTCTAGAGGAACAGCGAGCCTTACACTGACGACCCTCCAAATGTATGTGCTTCAATTACCAGTCCCGCCGCCGATTTAACGAAACAGAATACAGTGTGTAGGTATGGGACACCAAATGTTAACTTAACCTTTCTGGACAAAATATAGTGGTTCTTAAAGGGATTATTCTTGACTGCTATCGGCAAATTCATTGTATTAAACTTCATTGTAAAATTATTATTCCGCACCAATTATTATTCCGCAATTATAAGAAATTAATGTAAATTCTGTTGCAGAACCACTTGATTTTGTACAATATGGACAAGTTGACATTTGGCGCCTCATACATAAGGCTAGTTTGCGCACTGCGTAATGTTTTGTGAAATCGGCTGCAGGCAACTTAACTTTTCCTGCAATTCTAGTTCTTTTTCCCGAATAGGCAGCCAAGAAAATTACCTAATGCGAGGCAAGCACCCCCATGCACAAACCAGTATGGCTATTGAAAGTCCAAATTTGAAGGGATAATCAATTTGTTTATTTTACATTATTTCAGATTCATGTTCTAAAGTTATGTTATCATAATATAATCAGAAAAGGTAGTTCTATGGAAAAGATAGAACATACATATTCCTGCAGTGCATCTGTTTTCTCGTAATTAAAATTGTTACTTTTTGATGGAACTCATGTCTTTCACATGCTCTGTTGTGCACACTGATGGTCAAACCTCATAGTGTTACGTACATTAGAAAGGTGTGGTATTTCTACTAAATGTATAGATAACAACATGTGACATTTTTTTAATTTGCAACTTTACCCTTGTTTTGTGGTGACCGGTCACAAATGACAAATGAATCCAGGCTAAACTTCATGCCATTTTATTACTAGTGTGGTACCCCTTGTAACTGACATCACTGTGATGCAAAGGCTGGGTACAAGAGGTATTTTTGGAAAAGGGACGTGATTGAAGGGTGGTGGACGGGTAATTTTGGAGTTGCTCCATAATCCATGCTAGTTCGTGGAATAGGTTTAGACTAGGTCGCCTCTCTTGTACGAAGTGCCCCAGGGTAGGAATACTTGGTGACAAAATTAAGCAGGGAGGAGGGCTTTAACTATACCCACCTCACAATTCGGGTCACATCGTCGACATGTTTGGTCTGCCCCCCTGTCGCCACTGGACACTTCCTCTTGTCTGCTAGTTTTGAACCACACCGCGATTCCGTTATAGCCAAAGCACCCTCTGTCGCATCAGATGATGAGCTTCCTTCGTCAATCAGGTCGTCAATCTTTGCTCTTTCGAAATGATAATCCAGTTTATTCATCTATGTGCATGCCCCAAAAAGGTTTCACAACTTTTGCTCGTACATTAACAGATACAACAACAAAACTACCCATACCTCAACCTGTGACTTTCTGTGATATACTGCAAAGGACTTGTGACTGGTGTTGAAGATGATCCTTTGAAATAAAAGAAGATGGTTTTTATAGGGATGATGGAGATGATTGCTATGGATACGATGGAAAGAGTTACTAGTAAATGCATTAAAAGAACAGAAATTGTCAAAAATACCCAAGAATGAGTTTCGAGAAACTGAGACGCTCTGTAGTCGTTTCTTGAGTGAAGCTGCATTCACCGTTTCGTTTTCCTCTTCTGTGAAGCCACTGAACTGCACTGTTGCTATGGGGCTACCATGACTGCTCATTGCTATGGCGCGGACCGTGGCCCTGTAGTACACACCATTGCCCGAGTATGGGGCCAAGCACTTGTTACCGACGTGCCACGTGTCTTAAAGAAAATACAAAGTCATTGCCGTATGGTTCATTTTGGGGGGAGGGGGGGGGGAAGCAATTCAACCAATTCCTAATTTGAGGTTTTCCTCAGTCTAATTAAGTGGGGAGTTGGGGGAAATAATTGAAGGGGAACCGGTGGTTAGCACCAAAATTTTGTCCCAATCTTGTTTTGGGAGTGTTTTTAATCTATATATTAGGCCAAATAAAAAAAAAAGTTGTTGAGCGTCCCCGCCCGACCCTACAAAACATGCCGGACATGATTTTTTTATTATTGTTTTTTTAAAACAAAATCATTAAAAACTCTTTTTTAATTCGAAGTTTGGCGCTGTTAGACAGCGCAATGTGCATTGCAACTTCTTTCGCTGGTATTTGAGAGTTTTGGCATAAAAGGATTTCTAGTATTGTGAAATACTAACAAAAAATGGCAATTAAACAGCACTTTTTTATGACTAGTCAAATTTATTAGTTCATGAGCTTTCGGGAGCATGTAGTTCCCTTCCTCAGATGAGTATAAAGTGGAGAAGCCGCACTAGTCAGTGTGTGTCAAATTTATTAGTTCATGAGCTTTCGGGAGCATGTAGTTCCCTTCCTCAGATGAGTATAAAGTGGAGAAGCCGCACTGACTAGTGCGGCTTCTACTATACGTTATTCATCATGTCTAGTATTGTGAAGAAATACAACAATTTTGAGGAGAAAGTAGGCATAGTCTTTATTTTATATTTTGTATTTTTATATTATGTCAACAAAACTCAATGGGAAGTAGAAAAAAGGAAAAAAAACCTCCCTCCCTACCCGAACTTCCCCAAAAAAGGGACGCTCAACAACTTTTTTTGGGTATCTGGCCTTACATTTAAATTTTGATAATTTCATGAAATTTTGCTAATGGGTCTAGTAATGAACTACTAGTAGTAGTACTACTAGTACTACTAGTACTAGTAGTAGTACTACTAGTACTACTAGTAGTGCTACTATACTCGGCTATATGCCCGGCCCTATGTCAAATTGTTGAATAGTAATTTTTTTGAACATTCAGCTCCACGCCCTCGCAGGTGTCACTCTTGTCTTGACGGTAAGCTCATAAAAAGAATAAGCCATTTCGGAATTACAATTGTGCATGTGCATCACTATAAGGTGCATCAATGAATTTCCCAGCATGCAGTTTTGAGATAAACAATCTGATAAAGTACAGTATTAAGCTTTCTTATGGAGGGTACCAACAACATTTCAAACTAAATGTTCCAAGTACATATACACTGAAAGTTTTCATTCATATGAAATTATATTTCTGTCTATACGTTATTTCGCCACCGGGAATTTTCTTGCAAATTCGGTGAAATACTGAAATAGTATAATTTACCAGTTCACTCATAGACACGCGTACATTTTCGGGTAATGTTTATCTTCGGAGTGAAATGGCCCAGCTGTCTTCTGCACATGCGCACTTTTGCGCAGTCGAGACTCCGAAGTGGCTTATTGTTTTTAGGTTCTCTCGTTGACAAAAGGTCAGCTAAGTACCAAGTGTGCGTAGATTTCGGAGTCTGCATTTCGAAGAATAAGAACTTACCCATTCGTTTTTTCCCCGCACGAAATGCTGACCAAGAATAGTGGTTTAAGTATGGATAGTGTATGAATGATGCTGAGTGACTGGTGCAAATGAGTAGCACTACATCACGGGCGTTTGATGTGCCGCAAAGGGTTAGGGTTCGGGTTCGGGGCATAGTGTTTGTAGATATCTATGGTTAGGGGTACGGTAGGGGTAGGGTTTGGTGAGGGTTAGGGTTAGGGTTAGGGTTAGGGTTTTAGTTAGGGCATGGGAAACGACCCTGCGGTCAAGCGATAACTCTCTTACGAATATTCAGAAAGTCGTCCTACAACCCAAAATGCTTTGCGGCACATCAAACGCCCGTGATATCAGATGTTGAGTGTACTTCTTCGCGACCATTATGTACATCCCGAGAACCTGTCCTGTTGAGGTCGATTACTATGGAACGCCGAAGATGCATTGAATAAGATATATACAATTAAGTGTGTGTATGCATTAAATGAGATACATAAAATTAAGTGTGTGTACGGAGCTGGAGGTCTAGGGTTTTTTGTAACTTTTCTGTTTGCAATTTCCTTTTCGTTCTAAATCACTGTCCATGACTATGAGCAACAAATGAATCATACATGCTTGCGAGTTACATTATAAAGATTGTCAAGGGAAAACAAAAGGGAGATCCACAACTAGTACACCGCTGTCGTCATCAGTAGGTCCATATTTTAGAAGAAATGTGTACGTCTCTATTCTTCTAAAATATGGACCTACTGACGAACGCGGGGTGTAGAGACCACTGATCTCTATCCCCGTAGACGTACACATTTCTTCTAAAATATGGACTAGTACTCATAGACATACTATATAGTATGTCTATGCTAGTACTGACGACAGACGTAAACAACAACGTATCTAATCAATCTAGAGAAACGTATACACGATTTTGTCATTCTGCGCTGCCGCGCGCGCCGTACGCTTTTCGTATAGCTTTACATGTTTTTTAATATCATAAGAAAAACCATACACACACGGAAACCTTATAGACTACATGAAGTATAACACGTGACTGTTATGGTTTTGTACATATCGCAAATATAATAATTAGAACAAGGAATGGTTTAAAACTCCGAAGTATGCAAGAAAGGTGTGACTACGTATGTACCAATTTATTGTTATAAGTATTTTAGTTCTAAGTGTTGTTTAATCAACTGATAATACTCGTGGTTCTCAGTAGGTGCTGTTCTCAACATAACCAGGTTCTCAGTACCTCCATGCGAAGCGTATGACCCCGTCATACCCGACACAGTGATAATAATGTAGGTTTATAATAATTGTAATACCGCCCTCTAGTGGTGTGGCAGTAAGAGCTCTAAGAAATCTGTTTTTAGTTCTAGAAAAAGTGATCTCTGAACACTAAAACAAGTGTTAATACTTAATGGCAGTATGACACCTTTTATAAAAGGGTGCGAAACTGTATGTTAGTATTAGGGAAGGGGGATGGAGGGACAAAGTTTGCAGAGAGCGAACAGTCTGGGAGTAATTGGGGGAGAAAAAGAAAGACTAAGTTGATGTCTAAGAGAAGCGATGTGAGGTGGAGCATAATTTTAAACTCCTTTTAGAGTTTACACAAGGGTTAGTTGACTTGAGTGTACATGATGTTGTGTTGCACATTTTGACCATCATGAATCATATGACTGTAAATGCGATGAAACAATAGGTCGGTACTACAGGAGCCCCCTAGTCACTCAAGAGAGCAAAGAATTAGCGAGCGATAATGTTTAACGAATCGTGCAGGCGAATGAACATGACGGCCCGAACGGGGGGCGCGACTGGGCAGCGACTGATGCAAGTGTTGCAAGATGTTGGAGCCCACACTGCAGCTGCAGGTTTTACTGGTAAAGTTAGTGGTGGCTCTGCAGGGATACAGGTGATGCGGGGGTACGTTGTTGTGGCAGGGTACGATGGGCAAGTTGGCGTGGTAGGTGGTAGGTGCAGGCCCGTAGCCAGAGGCGTGATTGTGGGGGGGCCATAATTATGTGAGGGGGGGGCTGAAGCTGAAACACCATCTA
>JAVCKS010032327.1:5631-19365 GCA_032273685.1 Pteraster tesselatus | reverse complement strand
TACAGCTTCGAAATGGTGATTTTATTCACGAAATAAAAATGGTTTTAGAACGCATTCAAAGTATCTTCACTAACCTATTCAGTATTCATTCTCATGTTTCCCGACACTGTCAAAGAATGGGAACCGGAGTTTACACTCCGAAGTCTGGCCCGTTTTTGCTCTATGCCGAGGAAATTGGTAGTTGTTTAACTTACCGTGAGCTTCCGTCTCCAAATTTTTCCACAGGGCGATTTCTAGACACAGACGGCAACCTGATTAGCCCGCAAACGGAGAAGCTGATCCCTTTTGGTCTAGGCATCCGGAAGTGTCCCGGCTATGCCCACGCAGAGGGAATTCTATTCCTCAACCTGTGTCGACTCCTAGGCGAGTACCGCCTCGCCAAGACGGACCAGACCGTGACCCGAAAGTCGGGCGAAACGACCGGCGATCAGGAGGCCGCCGCCGCCGCCTCCAGTGGCTCCGGTGCCAGGAGCCTCCTCGAGCAAGACCCTGTCTACGAGGGCTCGCGGTGGCCCAAACCGTTTCGACTGAACGTTTGCAAGTTGACGATTCCGTGAGGCCGTTTTTCAACTTGAGCAATAAATATTGTCAACACGAAACACGTATTTTCATAACTATTATTACTATACTATTTTTCAATATATTCTTTTCCCTTTACTAGTACTTAGTGTTACTCGTGTGTCCGGAAGTAGGCGTGTAACACGTGTTAGGTCACATGCTTGGATACCGCGCCGTAGTAAAATCTTGCAACAGTAGTCTTCGCTAAAGAATATTTTAATACCTTGTCGACATGAATCTCTCAATGCATTATAAATCAAAACCGCCCTCTAGCAGTGACAGTCTTTAGAAAAAGACTATCCTTTGTACGCTGGCGGCACGTACTGTTTGTGATCTTGTACTCCATACAATAACACCAATTATGATGCCAAATTTGATAAAACCTGTCTTTGGAGTATAAAGCGAAGAGCGTCAGTCAAACTCGGTTGTACTACTGGCTACAAAAGGCTGCTATAACTGTCTTAGATGCCCTAAAATCGTATTCGTATGATGTCACACCCGAACACACGCACAGTTATAACTTTCTGAATCATTATGTTCATAATAAAATATATATTATTACATTTATTACTTTTTGAAAGATTGTTTAAATATATAAATGCGACTTTCAACGCGCCAGTCAGTATGCGGATCGCGACCAATGGGCGAAAGTTTTGATGTTGCACGGGATTGTCATCACAAATTTGGACAGAAGCGCGGAAAATGGCTGTGCTCTTCGCCGGTGTACCGTAAGCGACCGAAAATCGGACATTCTAAAGTCCCTTTGATGTGCTTGGAAGGAAGTTTAACTCTGATTTGACATGTAAAATAGGGAAACTTATAGAGCGTTTAATAATTAAGATGAAAATATATATTTACAAATAATTATGTACTAAAATTTAATATTTTGTTAATCAAAGAGGTAACTAACTGGCCAGGTTTAATGGATGTAATACAATAGATTATTTATTTACACGGACGAAATTCTGCACATTACCGAATTCCTTCAAAGACATGTATGTATGTACAAATTGTTGTGTTTACAATTATAATATTAGTTAATTATTTAGCAATGTATGATAACAAACCCTCACCCCGGTTAAATGTTGAAGTAACAACAATTTTGGACAGTTTTTAGGTATCTCAATCTAAGAATGATGTTTGAGTATTACCATACATATTCTTGTGGGGAAAAAATTTGTTTGTCTCACTTAACAAATATTGGTTGAAACTTATTTGGCCAAGTTTACATTCTTCACTTTGTTGTCTTTGATTTCTGAGTCTATCTGAGAGCCTTTTGTGCCTATTAAACACATTCTAAATTCACAATTTGGGTTTCTGTAATGTTGTTGTGTCCATGTTAGGGTTGTTGTTTCAAATCGGTACAGGAGAAAAAAAGTAACGCCGGTGTACTTTTCTCTCAGTGAATCATGAGCAGTAATATTATGGTGGATTTGTTTTTTTTGGGGGGGGGGCTGGAGAGACTATTTCAAACTTTGGTGTGTGCTACCACAATTGGCTCTCGCATGCCCGGTTGGGAAAACCTGATTATATACAGACACTCGTAATGAACTTATTTTACTAGTACATTCAATTGCCTTCGACGCTGCAAGTCTCCATGGTACAAACCCTGCTTGGTGTCAACATGGGAATTAGTCCCTACCTGACCTTGTGGGTCCTACCCTTTCTGGGGAATTCCTCCCACTTTTTTTGAAAGCTTGACTTTTAAAAGGTACAACCTAGCGGGTCAGTCGCCATATCACTACATTCCATTGGTTGATCCCACTTTCAACTGCTGGATCTTGCTAGGGAGGGCGTGGGTTTGAGATTCTGGCACATTTAAGATCCCTTACTGAAACTGACCCACTCCCCATGATTACGCGTAGGTTTTATGTTTTAATTAAACAGCACTCTGCTGAACCGGTAGGGGCCCAATGGGTGGAATGGGCTCGTTGGTGTGTAGGGGACGAAGGGTTGGTGACCGCGACGACAGGATATGCTCTACGGTCAGCTGCTGCTGCCGACGTTGACTGTCGTGGCCCACGGGACGCAACGACCGCAGTTTGGCCGAGGTGACCGCTTCGCCGTGTCGCGGCTGAAGTTTGGGCCCTCGCTTGACGCGGTTGCCCTCTTTGACGACGACGCCTGGGGAGAGCTCCATCGATTCAATCTTTTTTTATTAAAAAAAATATATATATATACACAATTATTTGGCATATGATTTGAACAGGTAGGGGGCTTTATTGGTCTGGGAGAGCCCTTTCCTTTGTGGGTACGGCTGTTGATAACCACTCCAAGAAACAGGAAGCTTTCATAGCGATGCTTTACTGCAAGTGGAGGTGTACTTACCAGTGGTGGCGGTAGGGGCGTGATGGCTCCATTGACCGCGCTGCTCTCGAAAGCTGCCCTCATATTCAGGGTCATCGTGTTGCTACTGGCAGCGGCCGCGGCACCGGCCATCGCCTGGCCGCTCTTAGCCGCCTGGCTGGCCCTGACCACCTGACTGGTAGTGCCGCTGCTAATTCCACCCATCCTCACGTCTCGTCGGTCGGTGCCGTTGGCGGAGATGTAGCGGCCCGTTCTCATGGCAACCAGCCTCGCGTGGGCCGCCTCCACTGCGGGATCCACAATCGTGTACTTGGTTCGAACCCTGGAGAGGAGGAGGGGGGTCATGGGACGTCAATAGTGATTGGGTGGATACCTAATTTCAATTCATTTTTGTAGACAAGTCAAGTTAACTCTTGTCCAACTACTAACCTGTGAGCCGGTAGTCTCTCAGGGTCTAGTCGTATGACAGACACTACGTTGCCTTTGTCATCGTAAGTCACGTCCTTACTGCCCGGGGGGCGACCCGACTGAACCTGTAGATGAAGACGATCGACGTTAACCCTAATACACTAGCAATGCGGAGAATATAGTTTGTATACGCGGTGTGCGCTGTTGAGAACAAGATTTTTTTTTTTTTATAAGTAGCACAGCTGTTTTTTTTCTTGTTTTTTTTTAGTATGCTCGCTAATGGTTCTGGGACAAGAACAGCATGAGCTGTCTACTTTTGTTGACGAGACACTCACACACAGACAGACAGGCAGACAGACAAAAAGATGGTGCACTTTAGATATGTCCTATCCTATAAGTGTCGATTCTTCACAGTACAGCCAGCCCCTTAAGGAGACGTAATTGACCTTGAGTATCGAGTGACAGGAGGATGGCATGTGGCCCAGGAACGTATCGGTTCCGTCCGGTGTAGCGGCTGGGTTCAGTGCCCGGTGCTCGGCCAGCTGGTGCTCCGTGTCCGTCTCGTCGAGGGTCTTGGTGATGCCACGGAGGCCGGCCGATCGGAGGGGTCCCCGGTGGGGTTTGTACTTGGGGGGTCGGCTGGAGGGTTTGACCGGGGAGGCAACCTGCAGTAATGGCGACAATTGTAATGGTGTGCACGGGGGGAACTTATGTTCATCAAAATATTCTGTACACTCGAGTACAAATCTTTCTAAAGTTTTTTAAGTTTTAGAAGGGGGAGGAAAAGTTCAGAGAAAACCTAAAGAAGGTCATGAAGAAGTTACAGTTAATTTTGTTTGTTTATTGGCTTCTATTATATCAATACTTTCAAAATTTTAACAGGAACATAACCGTTACTATGGACTGTATCTCTGAAGGCACTTCCATTAATTTCTACAATTATGAATATGCAAAAATCAGTATATCTCCAGATTGCAAAATGCCACAGGGTTTCAACCTACACCAAATAAAAGCTTATAATGTAACCAATTCAGCTATGTATGTAACTCATTTTTTTTTGTTTTTTTTTACTTTTTGTGGAGCTGGTTACATATATATGCTAATAGCTTTTAGAATTGTCCTGGTGTGGGGTTGTGCTCGTTGGAAGCGAGCAAGATGGTTACCTTCGGTGTCAGCATCCTTGTAGTTCTATCCTCCACGGTCACCGCCTCCTCCCCTGTCCCCAGGTCAGTTGTCTCCTTGACCTCCTCGGGTCTCTCGGTATCATCTCCTTCTTGTATCGTCTCTTCCGTGACGATAGTCCCAGTCTCGTTGACGGACGCCGGCATATCGTCCAATATCTCCGGATCGTCTATTGGACTGATGGACGTCATCTCCGTGTCCGGTTCCGAGACCGGTGGGGAGAGGGGAGGTTGGGGACGCTTGGGTACGGAGCCCTGGGCCCAGGCATCGGGGAAACAAGGCTCTGGCTCTGAAAGCAATCAATCTACCGTTCAGCGGAGAAAACTATGCCAAGGTTTACTGATGTAGTAGTATTCATGTTTGGCTGTACGAATAAATCTGTGTTATCTACTCGATATTAAGTCAATGCTAAACATGAATTTCTATTTCAGTAAACCAAGTAAACATGAATGATTAAATGATACAAGAATGAACAATACAATTTATGAACAACTATAAAGTCCTTCTTAAGAACACAGTATGATTTCAAAAAGTTGTTACAGTTATTGCTGGGAATTATTCTGGAAAGACAGTAAGTGGGATGGGCTCTTGACCTAAGATTAGGTGGGGTCTTGGCCCAAGACTGGGTGGGGTCTTGGCCCAAGACTGGGTGGGGTTCTTGGCCCAAGACTGGGTGGGGTTCTTGGCCCAAGACTGGGTGGGGTTCTTGGCCCAAGATTGGGTGGGGTTCTTGGCCCAAGACTGGGTGGGGTCTTGGCCCAAGACTGGGTGGGGTCTTGGCCCAATACTGGGTGGGGTCTTGGCCCAATACTGGGTGGGGTCTTGGCCCAAGACTGGGTGGGGTCTTGGCCCAAGACTGGGTAGGCTATATCTGCACATTCCATGGGGTCCAGGTAAGACCACCGTTGACCATTATCCTGTACCTTCCTCCTCTTGCCAGGTGAAGTCCTCTTCTGGTTTTTGTTCTCCATCATCACGAGCAAGAAACTGCCACTGGAATGAGAGAGGAAATAAAATTCTGCATATAAATTTGCAACCTATCTATTTGTAGTAATTTACTATACCGTACATGCCCAAACCAGTGGTTCAAATGTAGCATGAAGGCGAATAATGAATCTGTGTTATTTGGCAGGTTGAACCTATTTAATAATGCCAAATGTTACAGCTTAATAAGGGATTGATTGCCAAGTAGGAACAAATGCCAATTTAAGTCTGACACGGGGGCATGTCTGGTAGCCCCTCTAGCAAAAAAATTAAACAACTCTTCAACTGTGGCTGCAAATTAGGGCTAACCATGGAAAAACAAAAACATGCAAAGGGGAAACAATGTGCTTTTCTTTCCATCAAGCCAAGCTGGCCCTACTGGCACGGTGCTGCATACATTTACAATTTGGTCCCACCTTCAATTTTATTAATGTAATTACGGGAGGGGGGAAATTGTGGCCGTAGAAAAAATGCCTAATTAAATTACGCGCCCGACATGTTATAGTGACATCAATCAATGTACAAGACAATTAGTTGCAATCAAAAGCATTTTAATTCAACCGAAGACGAGTTTATTAAAAAGTTGATAGATTGTGGTCGGTGGTTGTCTTTTAGGAATATCACGTGCTAGATCATGCTCGGTTCATCGCTTCACAAAAACCTGATCACTCTGACCAACCACGACGACCTGTGTTACTGCAATAGATCATCCCGGCGTGCTAACAGCATCGAAATGGCGATGAGCGGTCCTGGACACACATCAGGTCGCTCCGACTTCCTCACCACAGGACTGCTTGTTGGTAACGCGATCGTAGCTTCCCTGGCCGTCACGACAAACACCGTAGTCATCGTCATCATGGTGGCCAGGCAGAAGATCTTCAAATCGTCCACGGACCGTCTAATCCTACACCAGTCCATTATCGACGGGCTGGCCGGCGTCATGTTCTTTCTCAACGTCGTCGTGCAACCTCTGACCGAGAAGGGGAAGATCCTCATCCCGGGTAATTTCCTCGACGAACTGACCTGCCGTTTGTGGTACTCCCATCTTACCCTCTGGATGCTCATTGTAACCTCTACGTATAATCTTGTCGTTATTTCCGTCGAGCGGTACGTGGCCACGTGCCATCCGGTTGCGCACCGTAACGCCCGGTCCGGAAAGCGGCTGGCGCTAGCGGCCCTATCGACGTGGGTATTCGGGGCCGCTTATAACGTTACGGTATTCCTGCCGTTGTGGTACATCGACGCGACGGGTAACTGCCGACCGCTTGATATGACAAACGGCTGGTGTAATTTGATACTGGTTGTAATGCTTCTGGTGGAGTACATCGTGCCCGTGACTGTCATGATCTACACCTACGTCCGAATAATCAGAATGTTGCAGAGGAAAATGGCGCGTAGGCAACGACAGTACACTCTGAGCAAAGCCAAGAAGAACATTCTAGCTACACTCCTCCTAGTGGTCTCGATGTATGTGATTTGCTGGACGCCGAATGAGATTACCTTCTTAGTCAGTGTATGCGCCTCTAACGAATCGTACAAACGAATCTATCCCAAACTACTAGCTCTCGTGGCTTGTAATCTGTGGGTTAATCCCATCATTTACTGCTTCATGTACGAGCGTTTCCGACGGCAGTTTAAGGATGTCTTAAAGAGATCGGTGTGCTTTACACGCAGAAATCGAGTAGGCAACGGACAAGCTACACGTGTCCTGACAGTATCCGTCCAGAAGATTATTATGAATCAACGTTAGTGGTGCATTTTGTCCACAAAATTCTGTTTGTTTTCTTTAAAGATGTACCGTCTGATTTCAGGACGATTTCACTTTGCCCTTGATTTATCATAGGTAAAACATAGGTAAAACATAGGTGAAACATAGTTAAGTCATAGTTAAATCATCTTAAAGTTACAACCAGGTCTCTCAACTTAAACAAACATATTGAATGTTCTGAAATCTTGAGAGGTAAGCTGTCTGAATGAAGTTCTTTTACCACGAATAACAACTGCCATGCGAGATTTTTACAGCTTAATGGTATTGAAAAAAAAAGGCGGTAAATCTATAATCCTAAACATGCAATTAAACTACTGCTGTTTCAAGGTGAACTATTATCACTTGCACTGTTCACATCTAGAGCTGCATGTAATTAGGTGTGTCTCGGGGGGGGGGGGGCTGACAGCTTCCAAGCATTTATCAATTATGTGGGTGGCTTGGATGATCAAAAGCTAAATGCACTTTGGTTTGACTATAATCAGCCACTGGCTGCACAAACCATTTGGAATTACAATTACTCATGTGCACAAACCATTTTCCAGCATTCGGGTCATGTGAGGGTAACAACAACATTCATATTCAAAGCACGCTGTGGATTCGAAAATATTTTTGTGTATTATTATACATAATTATCTTTCCAGCCCAACTGATTTTTTTTTTTTCTCGTGAATCCTGTGTATTTGTCGAATAATAATAATGTTTACCTCTATGACCTGCAGTATAGCATCCCTTGCCTGAGTGACGGTATAAGGGTACAGCTGCCTCTGTATGTAGTTATTATAGATGATGTGGAGGGCTGCGTTAACAACATCACTCACAATCTCAACGACAAAGTCTTCACCATCTTCTTTGTCAAGTAATGAACCCCTAATTGGTGGTTAAAATGCAAGGAAGAAATGAACCTAATTATTGATCGTGGACATACTGTATAGATACTGGTATATATCTCCTTACAAGATACTGAAGGAAAATAAAACTATTCTATTTCCGATTATTATACACTATGAGGAATACACAGTGCTAAGGACTATATATACAATGGGAGAACTATATATAGTGAGGACTACACCATGTGAGGCCTATACCGTGTAAGGACTATATATACGGTGCAAGGACAATTGCAAGGCTTACAAGGGGGAGGCATACAGGTGTGAGGCTTACAGGTGTCAGGCCTACTAGTTTAAGGCCTATACAGGTGTAAGGCCTAGTACTAGTTCAAGGCCTATACAGGTGTAAGGCCTACAGGTGTGAGGCCTACAGGTGTGAAGCTTACAGGTGTGAGGCTTACAGGTGTCAGGCCTACAGGTGTCAGGCCTACAGGTGTCAGGCCCACAGGTGCGAGACCTAGTACTAGTTCGAGGCCCACATAGCTTACTCACCAGTCAGTCTCTGTGAAGCGACCAGGAATGACATCAGTGTTAACAGGAGGAGCAGGAACCAAAGTACTTCCTCCACGATCTTTTTCCTTCTCTTTGGTTTTATCTGCACGGGACTTGGACACTGTGGCTCGAGACATTTCAATGTTGTGGTTGTCTTTAATGAAATTGGTTGGCAACTTTTATTTCTTCAGAATTGGAGTCTGTAGTGTAGGAGAAATGAGAATTACATAACATTATACACAATCGAAAATAGCACTTTTTGTTAGAGATTCTGTGCTTAAAACCTTTTCTGATGGTAAAGGAAATTAAGCAATGGTTGTATACAGAGCTGTCACTTATTTATTGATAGGCCTAGGCCTAGAAATTTTAGGCTTAGAGTAGGCCTAAATGCTTATTTGGGTACTCACACAGGCTACAGACTCTATTTAAGTAGGCCTAAACAATAACGTTAGCATTTGTTACGTAAAGTCGTCACTAAAATCTTCACTAAAATCATAATTTTGAAATTGCCTGTACAGAGCCTAATTAGGCTCTGTTGCACAAGAAGGAGATGGCATTGATTGATCGTTAATTCGTAACTTGTAATGTATTGTTAGGCCTATTTATAGAATTAATCAGAAAAAAAGCGTGACTTATTTGTCTAGTTGACTAGTGTCTTTGGGATGAAAAACAGGCACGCTATTCGGTAAAACATTTTCAGCTAGCTGTAGACCTAGTCATACTTTTGCCGGTAAGTTTTGGGGATATTTATTAGTAATTTTATTGGTTTGTTTAGCGTTGCCATTACCTCAGTCGACCATTTTTGGGTTAGACGGCGACCATACGGAGTTGAATAATACTTAAATTAGACAAGATCTAATTAAAACCATCAGAATAATGACGTGTTACCTTTTTCTGCCACAACCCATCTTCTTATTTTAAATAACAAGTTAAAATTTACAGCAACCGTTTTCCCAGTCCCTTCGCCGAAGAAAAACTTTCGCGCAAGTTACGACGTCCATGATCGATCCAGCAGCCAGACCGCGTACGTCAAAAGCAATTTTGGTTCAAAATGGCGGACGCAGTTGCCTTGGAAACCGCGCATGCCTTCTAGAGGCAGGCTGCGCTAGGTTTAGATAATCTGATTGGTTGTTTTCTGTTGGAGGGTACGACGTCACGCATTGTTTTTGTGTCATTTCAAAATGGATACGGCTGAAATACCGATGTGATTCCCCTAAAAGGACCTCGATTTTTAAGTAAGTATTAGGCCTAATATCGTAAAACAAGACGAATAGTGTCATTTATAGGGGCCCCAAATCTAATTTAATTAAAATGATTGACGTCTTTCCCCTAAAACTGTCGGGAAAATTCACGCACGCACAACACTGTCTCTGAGTCTGACCCATGGCACTCAGTGACTGTCGATAATAAATCCACACACTATTTAAGGCATACTAAAGTAAAGTACTACTAGTACTAGTACTACTGTACTAGTACTACTAGTAGTAGTTCTGCTACCTAGTACTCGAGTCATGAGAATTCAGAAACTGTTTCAAAGTGCATAATTCTAGAGCAATTCTTAATACCTGTTCGATGTTCACCACGTCCCTTTTCTAAAAACACCCTTCAATTGTACCCAGCCTTCACGATACAATGATGTTAATTACAAGGCTACCAGACTAGTCATAAAATGGCGGGTGGACGGGTATTCTGGAGTTTAGCCGGATTTTTATCTCATTATAAACCCAATAGTGTGCCACAGGGCGACTCGTAGCTTAATTTAAATCAAATATTTTTATTTTTATATTAGCAGAAATCATTTCCTGAAAGCAGTCATGTTATCGTCAAGCCCCTATGCCACGGATCCAGCCTACGGCGGGAGTAAAGATCCGTGTTGGGTGGATGTCGACAGCGGTTCAAAGCCTCGCGTCAGACCAGAAGCTGACGATATCTACAAGAAGGCTCAAGGTTCGATAGGGAGGCTGCTACAGGTCCAGACGGAGCCAGTCTATAGGCCGCCCACTCGACAAAGTAAGGCTTGGGATGGCAGTTTGTTTTTTAAGATTTTAGTATTTCCAATAGTAGAGCTTTCTTAAGATACAGTATAACGCTTTCAAATGTTTTGTAAGGAATGAAGTTGTTTCATAATATTTTACCTAACCTGAGACTGCGTTTGAAAAAAAATTACTTTAGTCTTTGCGGACCTGCGTGAAACCACATTTACACAGCTGAATTTTACCGTGTGTCAGCGACATTTGTCTAGCGCCCCCATGGCCAGGATCTATCACCTTTGCCTAGTGCTGATGTCTGTGACTCTATTTGGTTCAGAACCGCAGCCTAAAGATTTCACAAGAGACAATGTTCGTAGGATGCGTCAGGTGCAGTCAATGAACAGACGCAAGAGACGAGAAGAGGAGAAGGAAGCCAGACAGCCGGTCAAGGTCCTACCCCAGTCCGCCAAGTATCAGGACGTCAACTCCAAAGTGGCTGAACATGTCAACGTAGGTAGCTCACAGTTATGGCGACAACCGCATAAAAGTTGTGACATCACAAGTGTGGAACGCGGGTTGTTCAACTTAGTGGATTTTAAGGGCTACAGGTGGGGACAAAAGCCCCAGAAACTGGGGAAATCACTTAGATCAGACAGGAACTGGAAACCCAGTTTGAATAATTTTATATAATCGTCATCTGTCTTTCCCTTTAATTTGCCAGCAACCACCTCCAACCCCCCGACCAGAATCGGCAAACTTTCTACGGTCGCACAGTCGAACAGGAGGGGCTCCGAAGTCCCGTGGCAGGTCCCCAAGCCCAGCTCCGAGACCCCAGACGGCTCCCGCTGTAAGTCATAATCGTTTCAATTTGTACAATGTTTCGACTCTTGTGCTCAAGTTATAACAGGGTTTTGTGGGATACACAAGTATTTTGATTCCAGTCAGAACCAATAGAGTTCTTCAAAGTTTCAATCTCCTATAGTCTTAGAATATTCAAAAAGCCCTAACCACACGTGTAAACTGTACACGTTAAACATGTATCTCGTGTCAAAGCAATGACATCATAGGTGAGAAACTGCACAGTCCAATGTGGCCTCAGTTTCTCAGAATTTGAGTTTTACAAAATAATAGCAAAAAAAAAGAGTTCTGTTATGGTGTACAAGTATATGAAAAGTTTCATTGCAAAATGCGATATATACGTCATATCAGTGATTGATATAGAAAGAACGTCATCAGAGGACAGAATGCCGTACAGAAATTTGGATTGAAGCCATATATTATACCGCCTATTTCTCACATTACGAATTTACTATTACTCTTGGTTCTCTACTGACGATCTGAAAAATTGAAGTAAAAATTAAAAATGAACATTGCATTTATCGCGTTTTGTAATATAACTCTTCGATATAAGCTATCCAAAAACTTTTTAAATAAAATCCCAACATTACTCTGTCTCAGAAAAAAAAATTTGCTTGAAATGTTAAATTGTTTTCATTAATAAAAGCTGCTACTTTCTACTGATGATTCTATTCTAACAGAAAGCGGAGCAGAATGCTGACTTCATCGCCCACAATGCTCGTCTCACCAAGAAGTACCAACCACCTCGGCCACCGTCAGTCCTAGCCGCCGAAGCCATCAAGATTAAAGCCATTAAGGATATGCAGTCGTACAAGAAAGGAACCACGCCCAACTAGTAAGTCATGGTTCTTTATTCACATCCTTCGAATGAGAACGAGTTGATATGGTTATGGTCAACTACAAGCTTCTGTGTTTTCTGTTTTTTAATGGACCGTAATTGCCTCAACAGTTTACGTGGACGCCAACAGCAGTGGAAGAAGGCGGAAGACGAGCGGGTAGCCAGCATACCGGACCCTGACATGCCCCCTGGCCACAAGATGATGCCCAAGGAGGAGCGACTCAAGACGCTGGAGATACTTCAAGAAAGTTAGTCTTTCATCTAGGAAAAATACGCGGGAGGGAAAGAGACAAAAAAATGGGTTATTCCACACAATTTGTGTTCAAAATACATTTATAAGTGATGTAACAGGGTGACACTGTCCCAAATCGTGCCCCAACCTGGTGGAATGACCCCCAGCATTTTCTCGATTCAAACCTCAGAGCACAAGGACCTTCAGCAGCAGATCCAGCGACTGCCGCTTCGACCGGAAACCCTACGCGCCAGGACGAAGGAGGCGGAGCTAAACTCGCAGGTGGCCGAGGTTGAAGAAGCTATCAAGATATTCTCAAGGTCAAAGGTCTTCATCAAGATCGACAGCTGATAACCAACGTACAAATCAACGTAGCGATTTTTGCAATTAAAAAAAAAAATGGTCTGGTACCACCGATGTAATTTTGGTGCACACATTTGTTTAAAATTAAATTCACCCGACTAAAATGTTGCTGTAATAAGTTTTAGGAGCAAACAATTCCATAGCTACGTAAAAGATGCTCGGCAGAGTTCACAAACAATATATTGTATGCAACGACAATACAAGAACATACTACCTACCGCTGGAAGTTGCTAGGGATAAGCTTGCCCCTAAAAAACTAAGGATCAGATTATATGCAAAGGCTTATAAAAGTTTACCTCTGTTAACAGAATTTAATACAGGTAAATGTTTTCTTGCATCAGTCTGTCCGATTTCCATGAAAGTTAAACATTTATTTGGTCTTAGAGTCTAGTCAATACCGGTCATCTTGATGGACAGCCCTACAAGATGGCCGCCCCCACAGGAGTCCGCAGTGCAATAGGAATGCTCGCACTAACGTACGCGCTGTAAACAAATATTTGTTAGCAAAGTAGATTTTATTTAACAACTGATTAATTTGCATACTACAATTCACGATGGACTATGTTTATACACTTGCTTCACACAAAAATGCTTAGGATGGCAAGAATATGAACTTTAAAAAACACTGGGGTGTACGTACTACAGTCAACACCATCTATATATTAATATCAGATTGTTTAAATTACATAGTAGCTTATTGCTTCTAATCTAGTGATGATGATAATTAACCCCCCCACTCCAAATAGTTGGGATTTGTTTCTTTTGTTGGGATGTAAAATTCAAGGTTTTATGTCTGCTCAAAATATAAGGATTTTAAGCGTAAAAGATCTAGCTGATATCCTTTACTATGTCTTAGTGAGGCTTCCATTAAACAAATGTAAGCCTGA
>JAVCKS010032295.1:0-12160 GCA_032273685.1 Pteraster tesselatus | reverse complement strand
AATTATTTTTTATATTATTGTCAAAGCCTAATTAATTTTTTTGACAAATTAGTTACCATTTTAACATTATTTCTTATATTATGAATTTTTAAAGCCAGACAGGAGTTTCCCTTTAACACAGCAGCAGGCCTTGAATCACAAGAAGAAAAAACAAAGCTTTGTGATAATTAAAAACAAGAGTGCGCATGCGTATGCTATAGGCCGAATATTATACGTTATACAACCATCGTAGTTCAAAAGGTGAACATTTTGTTGTTGCCGTTTCTTACATTTTGTTTTTAGGGGTTAGTAGGTGTTGTCGAAAATGACAGCATTTCAGAAGGAAATCTTTTATAGGAAATCTTTCATAGGAAGCTATTTGGATATCGTTCAGATTGAAACTGAACAATTTGTTTCGATCATCGTACAAATCATGTATTTAATAACCTTTCAATTCGCTCTAATGACGACCACACGCTGTTTACATCCATGACAGTAGAGAATTAAGTTTCATTAGTTCGCTTATCAATCTGTTCTCCCGGAGTTTATATAGGTTTCATTACGGATGACCTGGTGAGGCAGAGCGCTGATGAAGACGACCAGAAAAAGTACATGGGTGTGTGTAAGTTACCCGGGCAAAATCAAAAGGTATGCGGACTTACGGGAGGGGAGTTAAAACAACTTCCTTTGCAGGCATTCAGAAATGAGCTAATAAAACCAGTCATTTAGAGGTGACTGCGCAATGTTGCTGTCTAAATGGGAAACTGAATAGAATCAAGGAAGCCACAGACTTGGTATATATACAAAGTTGTACATGTATTTACATGTATAGCTTTCTGTAGCTCTCAACTATATGGGTGTATAGACATAATTATATAGAGACCTAAAAAACAAGCCCGTACTCTCAAGACCGCTGTCTAGTCTTGGCCAATACGGTCTAGTGGCTAAGGCTTCTTTAAATAATAGTTAAACAGTGAGTTATAACAAAATCAATTGCTTTAGTGTTACTGAAAATAATCCACTGATAACTTGCGCACGGAGTTTAAGATTTGTCATTCATATTTATAAATACCTCATATCGTCTGTCGGTGACAAAACCTTGTCTCACTAAAAAGTGAAATATTCGGAAGGGCCAAAAAAACTGCTTTGCCTAGATTTATAATAGCAGCCTCCTTTTTTCCAAGAAAACAATTTTCTGATATGAGCGATACAAATTTCCTGTAATTGGATGCAATTTTGCATTAAATGATTTCAAAACTATTTGGTCCAGTCGCCATCCCAGACATTGCCCCCACCAGAGACATTATAATTTATATTGCTTATCAGTCCAGAGTTCTTGCTGAAGCGGAAAAAGTTCCAGGGATGCAAAACCTGTGAGCTCGAGGGGCAGACAAAACTGTGCCCGGCTGAAATTGTCAAGCCATAGTGGGCCTATACGGTAGCCACTTGGCTGAGTGACTCTTAGACTTTAATAAACGCTTTGTCCCATTTACTAGCTCTCTTATCAAAAGTTTAACCAGGGCATTTTTCCTTCTTACAGTACCGTCGCTTAGACATCATAGTTGCGCCGTACAGCCAGTACTACTGCGCCCTCGTACATTTCACTGGCTCTGGTCACTTCAACCGGTCAATTAGACTACTAGCCAAGAAAAAGGTGAGAAAAAAATTCTATCGTGTAAAGCCAAACCATTAACTGTAAAAATGATTCGCCCTTACCAGTCTCTCTTCATAGTCTTCGTCAAAGACGGTTCTGATATAGCGTATTACGCTGGAAAAAATACTTTTTTAAGATGCCGCTTTTATTGTAAAAGGTTCCTAAGTTACCAAAGTAATTCAAAGTTTCGCCGACGTTTCGATCTTCTCACTAGAATCGTTTTCAAGGCAATGGCAGGAACAAGACTAAAGGCCTAAATTTTAGGATTCATTGCAGACGTGATAGAAATCACCTTTTCTTGTGCTTTGTGATGCCATTGCCTTGAAAACGATCCTCGTGAGAAGATCGAAACTTCGGCAAAACTCTGAATTACTTTGGTAACTTAAGAACTTCTACAATGTATCAACTAACCAAAGAACCAGGAAGCCTCAAGAATAATGCCGCTTTTAATTCAAAAGTTTGTTGTCTGGTTACTATATAAAATGCCCTCTATCACTAATGTCTTTTTGCCAATACTTTTGGTCTCTTCTCGGCATGGTTTTACGTCAGCGTTAATAAACCTTTTCACTATTACATGCTCTTTGTAGGTTTTGGGATTGTTTGGGAGAAAACGTAATAAAACATTTCATACTGCACCACCCGAATATGCACACGAGTCTATAAGTGAGCTGGTAACCAAATTATTAATATATCAAGAAATTTGCAAGAGATTGGATGAGTGGTAAAATAATATATAGACAGGAATGAAATCTCACAGGAATGAAAACTTTCAATGCGTACGATGCACTTAGAAACAAACATTTAGTTTCAAATGTTATTGGGACCCTTCATTTACTTTGTACATAAAATGCTGGTCTCTCAGTGGTTAGCAACCACTACGCACATGCGCACTAGCGAAAAGGCTTAGTAGCCTCGGCGAAAGGCTACGTCAGTCACAACTGATGTTTTCAATTTTATTTCGAATTGTAACCAGGGAATGTCACTATCAGAGCATGCCTTACGGACGGGCGTCATCAGACGTGGAAATGTGAAGGTTCACGAGGGAATGCCTCTTCCGGTCACGTGTGAAGAAGACATATTTCGCCATCTTGGCTTGGAGTACAGAACACCCGAAGAGAGAGACTATTAGCCCACGGAAGAAGGACTTGGACTATCATGATGATTAGACCAGGACTACGGCGTCACAAGTTGGCCCAAACAATAGCTGTCCCTTTATTTGCTTGGAGTGTAAACACCGTGTTGGCACTGAATTCGTTAGGGTGCCGGGATCCCACAATTTTATCATAAACTGCGCCCTCACGTGTTTACACTAGAACTTACTAATCACGAGAGGACACGATGTTGGACAATGCCACGCCATAAATGCGTGACGTAAAAGATGTTTAAACTACTGGATATAGACAATAAAGACAACAAGTCGAAACAACTGGCACCTTTCTGCACATGTACATGTAGCTGTGTATCCATGCACGTACACGCTATTGCCGTTACGAAACTAGTTCTCTCCTAAAACCCAAAGCGGCGTTCTCAAGTGCCTTGCGTTTACACTGATCTCATCCGATTCACAAATTGCCGGTCTGATCCTGATCTAGCTATCGTTTACATAATTAGTTAATCCGCCTTTGCCGATTCAGGCTGCGTGATTAGATCATGATTCGACCGTGATTAGATTCTGATTAAAGTGGGACATGACATCTCCCCCTTTATTTTGGCTGCAAAATTAATGGTATTGGAAGCAAACATCAACAAGGGACAGTTTTACAGTATGTAGTATATACTACGGTTCCACGGTAGTATTAGAGCCCGGCAACCGGAAAGACTGCGTACGTACGCCCCGGGATCCTGTAGGTCACTGTGATGTGAATAACCGGTGTTTATATTGTGAACCAGACGTCGGTGTATCCAGGACACTGAACATTTCCTTGGCTGGAAATGTGATTGACAAAAGTTTATCTTACGTTGCCATCAAAGTGAGTCTCTATACTGTATTGACTGCAACAGCTAGTATGAGAAACGGGCCACAAACCAATATTATAGAAGATAGTACTGTCAACGTGCCGCAAGTACGGTAAGACAATATCGCATATACTGCCTAGGTGTAATGTTCGAAATACCTTACAAACAATATCCGCATTATCCAAATGTGTGTTTGTTTACAAATTGCCGCCATGCGGCCGTGTGTTCCCTAAATTAATTATTTCTTCTCAATTAAAATACAATACAACGAAATAATGAAACTGTTTTTAAAATAATGTTGTAGTGGCACGCGCCCTCTGTCGGTTAGTTCCAATACCCGTTTAAGCACATTGGGCACGCGCGCTCAGCCTAGCGACATGGCGCGCCCCATGATGATAAAATACAGTATAATAAAGGATCTACTCCACTAAATGTGCCCAATTAGAATTACTATTTATAACCAGTAAACCTAACCTTTATTTAATACCGTTTGTTGTAAAATGTTTATATAATGGTTTCCAATAGCGACACCAACAATTTAATTGAGATTAACACGAGACACATTGACACAGTCACATTTCATCATCAAAGTTCAAGAACGAATTCCCTCCACAATTCTTATTAGATTTTGTATTAGTTTACATGTAGATGCTACTTTTATGAATGCTTAAACTTATTTTGACTCCTGGTGACTCCTTATTAAAATATTAATGTTTATAATAACAATAATAATATAATTATGTATTTTCAAATTTTCTGAAAAATGTTTAATATATTACTGGTGCTTTGCTTGCCAGTACTATAAGGAGAGCCACTTGATTGGTAATCCTACAGGGGTACTGTAAGCATGGTTCTGTTTTGTACAATATATAATTTTATGTTGTTGCTGTATTTGTTGGGGTATTTTCATTTTGTAACTGTGTTTATTTGTCATCCTGTGAAAAATAAATGAAATGAAATGATAGAGGGCTCACTTCAAAACGAGGTCTGAAGCCCACATGGGGCCAACGACTATCTTGTTTGTACAAGAGAGAAAAAAGAAGAAAAAATGTACGTAGGGCCTAAAGTGGTAAAGTTATAAACTTATTATATTTTAAAATTTATGTTATTTCTTGGGTATTGATCGAAAAATGTAGTCAACAAATGGATGGCTGTTCACTTGTACCGCCCTACGTATGAACAATGTGGCAGTGCGGCGCGGCGTGGCGCATGCACGTCACACAGTGGTTCTAATTTTGCTCTAGCTCTACAGCCAATCCCTGTGAGTGACCCCTCCAGCCTTTATTAATCCATGGTACGTACATGGGGGCGCGCTCCTGATCCGATACCCGTTGGAAAACATTGGGACACGCACGTACGCTCGCACGCACGCTGATACAGATGAGATTTGCTCATTGTGCGTTAGATATACACATGTATTAGATATAATAATAATGTATTGAAATTCTAAAAGAAATTGCCATTCCGCGGGGCTGTGTGTAGGCCCCTAAGGTAAACACAGCCATATCCAGTAATAAATAACATAATGGTTTAATAAAATAAGTTGCGTTTAATCTTTTGTTTTGCTGTTATATAACAGGAGAGTATCATAAAACAGATGTTTTATAACACAGATAATAAAAAATTGTTGATTTTTAAACAGTGAAAAGTCAACAAAGAAAGAAAGACAGAAAGAAAGAAGAGCGCCTCCATGGATTGGCCATGCTCACAATTCACAGGGATATACCTGTTGACTTGGACACAGCAGTCAATAGATTTGTCTCTGCAAAACCAAGGAGGACGCAATTTGGCTATTTTGTTCACAACTAGTTTACGTTCAACATGAATAAATCTTGTTATGCATACCGGTATTTCTCCAAAAAGTGGGACCAAAATCACAGGCGTAAATCCGCGACGTAGTGCTATTGTCCAGGGGGACGACCTATTGGGGACCATTAGCCATTTTTACCTTCTTTGGCTTCAAAAACCTACACATCCGATGCAGAAATTAAGTATTTGTTTCTGAAAGAGCTCTGTAAATCCTACACGTAACTACAAGATTTGTTATACTCTTATTCACTTTCTGTGTGAGATAATTGGCGTTTACACAGCTATATGTGCAAGTTTTAGAAAAGTTTCAGGAAACATGAGAAAATCCTGAATTTGTTTGGCAAAACTAGTCTTAACAATTGAAGAAAATGTGTGCGAGGAGGGGCGTTTTCGGTGATTTAAAACGCCGAAAACCCACGAGCTTCCAGGGGGCACTTCCCCTTGGACCCCCGGCAGGGCTAGGGCGTGCCCACTGGACCCCACCGGGGCCCTTAAGCGGGCCCCGGACCCCACGCCGTTAAGCCTGGTTTCCATATAATCGCCCGAATCGTCCCGATCGCGCCAATCGTCCCAAAACATATGAAAACACTACTGGTACTGTTGCAAACGATTCGGACGACCGGGCCGGATGCTTGGATAGAACCGAGTTCTACCCGGATGATTGTGATAGGCAGACCCCCCAATTTTACCGGCTGGTACCACACAGAATGGAGGAAGTCTAATTTAGATTTTTAGCAAGACTTATAGGAAAACAAGTGATAGCAATTTATAACTCTCGACCATCTCTGTGTTATCACCCAAGATAGTACTATACGCCCGCTTCGCTTCGCCCCAAAATTATTGGCACTCTGTGGTCCTTACAAAAATATTTATTCCAATTTTAGTATTATACCCCCACTTCGCTTCGCCAATTTGCTATTTCGGGTGATAACACAGAGATGGCCGAGAGTTATAAACTGCTATCACTTTTTTTTCATATCTAGGGACATATATCTTGCTAAAAATCACAATGAGCCTTACTCCATCTGTATGATACCGACCAACCCCCTTGGCTCATAGCCTAGGACGATTCGGGCGATTATATGAAACCAGGCTTTATACGCTCCGCTACCTACGCCCGCTTCGCTCTATACGTACTTGCACTCAACATTATGCCTCAGCCCCCATCAACACAAAATCCTGCACACGCCCATGTAACGCGTCCCGCCCTTGTATGATTCTACGACATTGACCTAGTTCGGTGACTCATTGTTATCGTTGCTTATATCATAATACGTTTTTGTTTTCAATCGCCCAAGGGGTGTGTCTGTTTCGCGTCCATCCATTGTGTCAAACTTACAACTCGTAATCGCAAACAAAACTGGCTCGCCGCCGCCCCTCGGCTATTATAGCGCGCGCTATAGCTAACGTGCGTCATCTCAATTGGGCGCATGCGTAATACATGATTTAATACCTAAACGTCAAACCCAAATTTCACTGGTGTACGTCCGACATATTCATGCAAAAGACGGCGACATGCAAAGTACTTTACATGCAAACCATGTTCGAGTACCAGTGGTAAACAAAAAAATAGAAGTCGCATTCGCAATATAATTTTCAGAAAGTCAGACAAGAATTATATCAAAAAGACCTGAAAAATGACCGTAGGAAAGTCGTCAGCCCGTCGTCAACTGGCCGGATGATGATGTTTGGTAAATACAAAGCAGTCTTTCAGAGGTGTGTTAGAAGTCATGTCTAGCGCGAGAACAAGCGGGACCGGGAGAGGAGCACACTACACGTATATGGTCGCATCGGGAAAGTTCAGTTTGGTCAAGAAAATTGGCAGCGGATCGTTCGGGGATATTTATCTTGGCGTGGACTTGACAACTGGGGAGGTGAGCATCCTGGGCGGGAAAAGCTTGATCTTTTATTAATGATGACATTACCGCCTTTGTTTGTGTACAGATATTTTATTGTTGGAAACAACATCTAAACAGTCATTGGACTAATTGCAGAATACCCCGCAACACGTCCCTTTAAAAAAAAAATCCTGGTACCCAGAATTCACTTCACAGCTATATTATATACAAGGGTACCACTACCACACTAGTCACCAAATAAGAAGTTGCAGGGTATTCGACAATTCTAATTCGACTGCTTTTTCAAATGTCAAAAATCTAACCCTAAACCCAAAATGAAATAATCCTTTAAAATCCTCAGGTTGAGAGATAATCGCAGCTGTGACCTGCAGAAATTATCGTCACAAAAATAATAGCCACATCATTTAGTAAAACACTACCAGTATTCAATTTTAGCCATGGTACTTCTGGCAAGATACAAAATTTAAAAGCTCACAGATTTACATTAAACTTACAGGGTTTGAGGATAATGATGGTAGAAAGCTTCCCTTAAAATATGGTGCTGTAGTTTTTGAGAAATGAGTAAAACAATTTCACGAAAATAATTTTCGTCTCATGAGATGAAAATTAATCTACACGGACTTACACGAATTTCCTGAAAAAATGGCCATGTAATTTCACGTTTTTCTGAAAAACCTGACGACTACAGATAAATTACATCTTTATTCACAGTGATTCTATGACCAAAAACTAGAAGTACAGACACCCTTTAACACAACTGTTTTTTTTATTTTATCTTTGTATGTCAACAGGAAGTAGCTGTCAAACTAGAGTCGAAGAAAACAAGACATCCTCAGTTGTTTTACGAGAGCAAACTCTACAAGATCCTTCAAGGAGGCATTGGCATACCAAGGATAAGGTATCTTTTATATTTGTGTTTGGTTTGTATGGTGAGAACCAATATTGGTTAGGGCATTCGGAATGCACCGTGTATTACAGTAATCAACGGAACCTATAAGCGTTTCACAAACAAGACCAATGTGCTGCGGGCATCATCAGAATGTGCTGACTAGAGCAGACTGACAATGACAAGAACACACTTTCTAACTTACCACAAATGTAATTATTTATTTGCTTTTTGACAAACAATATCAAAAAAGTGAGTCACACAGATTTTAAGGTTGAGTAACATTACATTTATTATAATTAACAAAGTACGTAAAACGTTATAAAAAAATTATCAAGCCATATAAAAATGTACCCAAGTTCAAAATTCAGCATCCTTTATACGTAGGCTCATTGAGCATGATGGTGGTTGACCTTGATAACCTCTCTGCAGTAGAGTTGTTTCCCCATATCCAAGTGTAAGAAATTGTAAAGTAAATTTAACTACAAATTGAACCTTTCCTAGGCGTCGTCATCATTTGAGCAAACATGTAAATTGCTTTATCTAATTGACTTTCAGATGGTATGGACAGGATAATGATCATAATGTCTTGGTGATGGAGCTTCTGGGCCCTAGTCTTGAAGATCTCTTCATGTTTTGTGGTCGACAATTCACCATGAAAACAGTTCTTATGCTTGCTGACCAGGTCCGTATTTTTATAGCCAAAATATACCGCAGCGTCATGCTATATATTTAGCGTTGTGATATTTTTAGTATCACAATATTATTAGCATTGTTTGTTTAGCTTGGTATTCCTAGCATCGGTACTTATTGCGTTGTTACTTTTAGTATTGTATTTTTGTTGCATGACGGTATTGTTAGTATTTTTAGCCTTCCTGTACTTTTATCGATGTTCTTCCTCCGTAGACAATAAGTCGGGTGGAGTATGTGCACAACAAGAACTTCATCCATCGTGACATCAAACCCGACAATTTTTTAATGGGCATTGGGAAACGTTGCAATCAGGTAAGGGGATAGTTATTCAGATAGACCTTTAAATAAATTTCAAGCTCATCAATAATGTTTACAGCCTGCACATTTTTGTGAACTAGCCTACTATTCATGAAGAATAGTGCAGGTATGTTTACGTGGCTAAGAAGTAATGTATCTCTCCTTCTTATACAGGAAAAATAGTCATGCAAAATTGCATCAGTAAACAATTCTTGCACCCATACTGTTCCTGTGCTATATCCAGGTGTCATCCTATCCATTAATAGTGCTAAATGGCCTGTATCATTAGAGGCGACCCCCAGCAAAGGCCTCTAAAAATTTAATAATTTTCGACCTACCTACACGTACCATACATTTTGGGGCCTTTTACACCAATATGTCTTGCCTGAACACGATGTCAATTACGAATTGTTACGCTTGCTCTGTGTGCTATTAATATGTTAAACCCTTCCCAAAATAACAGCCGCTTAATGCACATTGTGCTAATCCATCCGTAGGTATTTTTAATTGACTTTGGACTTGCTAAGAAGTACCGTGACAGTAAGACGTGCCAGCACATCCCCTACAGAGAACACAGGAGTCTAACTGGTACTGCAAGATATGCCAGCATCAATGCACACCTCGGCATTGAGCAGAGGTAAGACGCTTGAATCAATGAATGTACTGCACACAGCACATAAGTGTATTATTATGGTGCAGTGATGCAATTTATTTACCAGTACTAATTTCCTAAGGTGATTCGAACTAACGACAAACTTTCTGTCGGGAAATCTTTTTAAGAGTACCTTGAACAATAAATGGATTACCCCAAAAATATTAAGTTTGCTTTTTGAGAGTTGTTATATATCCCTTCGTGAAACGTAGAGCTAACTTGTACAGGCATTCCTAACAAAGTCCCAGGCTTTATAGACAAAGTCACATGTTTAGTATCTGTCCGTACACAGTAAAATGTCATTACACCAAAATTGAATAACTCAAAAAAGTAATATCTTAAAATAATTCCCATCAAATAATACAGTTCTACGTACATTGCCCTCCAAAAGTAGTTTATTGTCATGTTTATCTTCAGACCAGACACTATTACAACAAGATAGTCAGAGAGTGCAGAACCTCGCCATGATAGCGCCCTCTACTGACATAAACTTTGGACAAAACGTGCTAACACTAAAGTACTATAGCGCCCTTCATTGATTGACAGATTGACAGAAATATTGACATAAATGAGCTATCAATTTTCCTGACCTTTGACCGATCTGTGCCAAACTCGAGGAGGACCGAGCCACAGACACAACCTTCCTTGTGTAAAAATTTTTAATTAATCCAGCCGACGGTTTTGGAGATATGCGAGCGGACAAACAAGTATCGAAAAGCATGTGTCCTATATTTGTGTGTGTGTGTGTAGTTCTGGTACTTATAACTTTCTGTTTGTACTGAAGCATATTAGTAAAGAGTCCTTATGCTTTGATATAACCCTACAAAATGAGTTCCAAATCGTTTCAAAACCAGGCACTGTTTTTTTTTTCATTTAATATACACCGAACAAAATTATTTCATTAAAAAAAGATTTTTTTTTTTAATATTAAAAAAATTAAAGACTGTTTATTTTTGCATTTATAGTTTTGTTCAGTATAGATCTGTCTATGTATATTTGATCATTTTGAGGAAAAATATTTTTTAGCACGGCACTGGTGTTTGTCAATATAGGTGCGCATGCTCAAAATGATTTATTACCGGTATTTCCCGTATTAGCAAAGCCACATAGATAATGAAACTGAATCTAGTTTTTTTAAGTCGAACACACCCTGGGTTAATAAATGTTATAATTGAAGTTATATATATTAAGCAATGAACAAACTCTCACCTGCCTTTTAAGATGTCACAGAGCTCCGAGGTGATAGTCCATCTTTTTCTCCTATTCCTAGCCGAAGAGACGACCTTGAATCGCTGGGCTATGTCCTGATGTACTTCAACCGTGCTCAGCTACCCTGGCAGGGTCTCCATGCTGTCAATAAGAAACAGAAATACGAGAAAATCAGTGAACGGAAGCTAGGAACACCACCTGAAGTCTTGTGTAAGGTATGTATTACCGGTATGTAGAAAGTGGCTGTTGTTTCATTACCGAGGAGCAGTTGAATATTTCAGATATTTTTACGGCCTGGCAGGGGAAAGTGTAATAATCCATTATCGTGCCACTGCCGCGTCGATTGCCGGTCATAATGTAAATTTCATGTAAATGTTGAACAGTATAATCTTCCCTACAACAATGGGAGGGGAGAGGACAGAACTCTGCAGGCCTGTGGACAATACGGTGGCCCTCATTTATAAGCATATATAAAATATTGTGGACACAGTATGGGGGTGCTTGGCAGGCATGAGGGTGCTTGGCAGGCATGAGGGGGGTGCTTGGCAGGCATGAGGGGGGTGCTTGGCAGGCACGGGGGTTGCTTGGCAGGCACGGGGGTGGTTTGCAGGCATGTTTAGCACTGTCGGGCAAACTTGTCAATGAATCCGGGACAATGAAGTGTGTTGTCGAGTATACTGTACTCATCAGGGTAGTAATGTACCCTTAACTCTAACTATCCAGGGATTTCCAGAGGAGTTTACCATGTACATACGCTACTGCAGAAATCTTGGCTTTGATGAGGCGCCAAACTACATGTATCTTCGTCAGCTCTTCCGAATCCTGTTCCGTACTCTTAATTACCAGTACGACTACACATTCGACTGGACTATGTTTAAACAGTGAACAGTGACTTGTATCCCCGAGCAAAAGAAATATCAAACACCGAACGAGATTGGTTTCGGAATCGAATCGTGGCAACTTCAGATGTTATAAGGATTTCCAGAACAGACATAATAGCAAAGAATGAACGCGATTGGGTTGTGGTAACTTATGGATTCATGTCATTAGCTCTTTGCCTACCGTAAGCCGCTCACAGCGGCTCAAACTTCTCATCTGTGACTCACAGCGGATTGATATTATTGTATAAAACGGCCTATGATTGGTCTTGTGGTTAGGTACTATTT
>JAVCKS010032284.1:0-12163 GCA_032273685.1 Pteraster tesselatus | reverse complement strand
AAAACTTTGTCAAACCCCATCCATAAAACTTTGTCAAACCCCATCCATAAAACTTTGTCAAACCCCATCCATAAAACGTTTCCAAACCCCATCCATAAAAATGGGCCTACCAATATGGGCCTTCATATGGGCCGAATATGCTTCCAATGTGCCCCAACGGGTATCGAAACCTTACATATTGTATGCTCCTACCACTGATCTCTAGACCACGTACTCCAATCAACGGTGATCTGTGCGATCTTCTTAGAACTATAGATAGCGCATCTCCCATAGATATCCCATAAGACACTATAGATAGGACACTTGCAATGAGAAAGCGTGCCACGCGTCCGCCATCTTGGTGAGTGGAAATGGTAGGTCAACTGAAAGCCTTTGAAAACCATGGTTTAAGTGACACTATAATTACATACTTAGGCCCTATTACAAACTAAATACTTATGTATGTTCCAAGAAAATGTGAAATTGTTCCGATACGCCCATGGTTCGTCTGTCTGTCTCTAACCTATACATTGCCAAAAATCTACACCGCTTCCAAATTACGGAAAAAAAACATTTACAAGAAGCACAATATATTGAAATGGTGCAATTGATGGCCGAGATGGTATACGTGTATCGTATGCACACAAACTCAGTGATCCGAGGTATAAGCAAACAATTCAGACATGTAAGACTTGGAACTCTCGTAATTGGTATTTTTAATGAACCTTCCTTGGAGGAAAGTATTGATGTCGTACACGCATCATTTGTACGCTGTCAAACGGCGCTTTAACAGATAAAGGTCTTTACTATTATAGTAAAGTTATATTAAAATTGTGTCGACCTAAAAATAACAGTTAAAGCAAGCGATAAATACCTGGTATATAATGGGGGAAGAGAATACTTGCGGCATACATGGCCTGCAGTATAGAGTTTGGGCTGTGGGATACGAACTCGTGTTGACATGAATAAAGTTCGATACGTGATAACTCTTACGATTCGACCTTAAAGGTATATTCGTCAGGACAGTGGCAGAATTGATGTATGTTCAAGTTAAAAGGAAAAAGCGTCAAAATAGTGGGCATATACACAGGACCCCGTTCCCTCTATACTAGACAACTGATTTGGTTCGACACGGCAGAATCTGGTCATAGCTTTGAAATTAATATCCATCCTTACCTATTTGACGGATAACATGTTATGCACTCCTCCCGTCCCACAAAACTAAGTCAATACATAAATAGAAATATAACCGTGATATAAACATTATGCAAAGAGATAACATCATTGTTCAACCTAGATGAGACTGTCAATCTATAGCTCGTTAATATTACATAATTTCAGTCTTTGAAACAGCTTTTAACCAACATTTCGCCTGTTTCGCATAAAACACCAGTCCTTTAAAAAACATCATGTCGTCAAACTTTCAACCAAGGATCACAGCGATTTCCCATTGATACCCACGATCCTGTTTACATTTTATTACTTTTAGAAGCGAAACGTTGAGTTCTACCTGCCTATTATTATTACGGGGATGTCGGTTGTTGTGGGCCTGCTGCAGTGAGCGACCCTTTAAACACCCCTCCCAAGAGGCACTTTCCCGCGCAATCCTCGTGACAACTGAAGTGTTGTATAGGAGCTGTGACCACCCGCGTATACAGCTGATGGAAAGGTTCGTCCCGTGCCTGGAATTGTCCAAAGTCTTCTGGCATACCGAATGCGTGTGTAATAATGTGTGTTGGATGTACAGTATACGTGTACGTACATGTACATGTACATTATCTGTTTTGTGTGTACCATGCATTCGTTTATTCGCTCCCTGGCGCTGTAAGAGGACATTGTGGTACTTTGCCGTTTTTTCCCCCGCACAAGAAGACGTTGCGGTTTCCGAAGTAGGAGGAGAAGCCCCTTCCCCCCTCCTCCTCCTGTGAAAAAAGAGACAAGCCAAGGCCCTTTAGGGACTGTAAACCCAGTCCACAAGATGGCGCTCCTGGGTCCAAAACCGGCACCCTCAGGCAGCGGTGAAGACGTGGATAGTATACTGCATGGCCACCCAATCCTATACCTAATGCCACGGCACGCGTGTGCCACACATCCATAATTACAAAGATTAAGTTTTCAAAATTATTCATTATAATGTGGCGCGGTGAATCATTATTACCGCCCTCGCCCGTCTGATGAACTGTAGGTTACGTTTTTCGTAAAACTGATCCGAGGTAAGGAGCGATCCGAGAACATTAAAAGAAGGATCAGATCTGGCGTGTATATACACTCGGCCATTGATCACCATTATACGTCTCACGTTAGGGTAGTCATTTTACACCACACAAGCCTATTATGATTATCAGAAACCAGTACATCCCGTACAAAGTCACGCCACACCCCCACCTTCTTCGCTATACATCGTATCACGGTTTGAGAGATTTGGCGACGGTTGTTTTTTTGCCTGCAATACAGTCTGGGACTATGAGCTGCCTTTATAACGTGAACGATTCTCGATGGCCACCTCCGGCTCACGGTGTTCTAACGCCATAAACCGCCAATCCAAAACATTTTCCATCTCAACAATCCGCGTCATACCTACTAAAACAATATCAAGAATTATCGAATATCCTCTTCAGATCCATCGAGAAAATGACGGAGAATTACAGAAAAGGGTAAAAGTTCGATATAAAGTCAGCCGTTGCACAACAGACAGTTCTTAGGCCTACTCAGTTTCGCCTCCGGGGAATTAGAAAAACCGAAATCCTCCGACCCTTCAGCGGTAATGGACGGTCTAACCATGGGCTATCCTACCCCCCGGTACGACGCCGCGGAATAATCACTCTCATAAGTGGGACAACGCCGTGCTCTGGAGTGCCACATTTTCGGAATTCGACTGTAATTTTTCTTTCTTCCTCTTTGTCCAATCGAACTTTTTTTTTCCCTTTCTAAATAACCGTCTTCTTGTTCGTATCGTTGGTGCGCACTTGTGAGTAGATTCCGCCCCCGGTGCTACCGCTCTGTGACGGGCATGCAGATCAGAAGAAACTCCGGCCAAATCGAACGCATACCCGGACTACACGAGACTCTCATACTCTCAAAGGAGAGTAAGTTCTTCACTTGCTACTTTGTTCGGGGGAAGGGGGAATCGAGTATCGGAAAAACATGTTTGCAAATGTTTCTCAAGATTTCTCATTTTTTTGGTTTAATTTTGGAGGGAAATTGTTTCCTGAGGCCTATATGAAATCGAGGCAAGAGATGTTATAGTATAAGCAGAAACTAAACAGTTGTCCAGTTTGATTCAGCACGGTTACTTATTTAGGTGCATCCATCGGCACCAACCCCACTCCCTTCACTTTTGAATTTTGGACCCAAGAGGTTCCTTTCAGGTGTGACGCGACACATAATATATTGCTAAAAAAAAAATGGTAACCTCAGAGTCATGTGACACTAGTCAGTTTACTGGCAATCGGTTCCAGGCAATCTCAAAGAAGAAATACATTCACATTTAAATACGGAACGTTTGGTAAAGAAACTGCTAGAAAAACTTCTCCTGTGTTGTCGAAGTGTTCCTTTGGCATACATGCAGTTAGTTGCCTCCGAATTACCTCGTGTGGCATGGCCCTTACACAACTTATTATATTTTGCACCGATGTCAACTACTCCAGGAGGTCCAGGGGACCTGGTTTTTGCAAGGGACGTGACTACGTTATTTCCAGGTGTGTCCCGGACCATCTGGGACAGCCACGAATTTGTTCCCGTTCCTATTATTTTAAACAATAATTATGTAACGTATATAAGTCTGGACAAATTTGTATCGAACGAACCGTTTCATTCCGTTATAATTTCACCAGCCATATACCTCGCGTGATCACGCATCCCACCACACAATACAACACAGCAGTCACGCGCAAACAAATCGCTATTGTCCCGGGAGGCCATTTTGATAATTTGTTACGCACTGGGCCGGAACAACGTAAGATTAACCGTGCCGTACTAGACCGGCGCTGCCGCTGCCGCCGCTCCCTGCCCGTGCCGTGCCCGCCGAGTCCACCAATCGTTAAAATTATAATTCATTATAATCGGTGGGGCCAGCTTCCTCAAGCGTATAGGGGGATTTAGTGAGTGATGCACCCGGGTGGTAATGCCCGCGAGTACGAGTCTGCATCGACGCAAAACTACACACAAACACACACACACACACACACACAGAACCACGGCTGTTTTTAACTGTCCTCTCTCCAGCGATGACGGTTTCATACCTGGCTCAACGATGCGTTACTATAGCAACGCGTAATTCTCGATTGTTGTTTGGGTCGACGGATAGCTCGTGGGCAAGGACATGGCTTGTGTGGGGGGTTTTGTTATATGATTGTCACATCCCAAATTGCACGGGCCCTAAATTTATCGTCGAGACTGCGGCAGATAATGGTAAATTCACATCCGCTGATGCAGAGCGAGAATTGGTTGGGGTTCGCCGTTACAGGACAGAATCATGAATTATTAGTATTTGTTTTTATTATTATTATTATTATTTTTCAGATGATATCGCTAACATTTTCCCAAATCCCTATCACGCTGTAAACACAGCATAATCGCATATACACTCGTGTATAGTGTCCAATTTCAGACTGAGTTCAGCTTGCGAAATAATGTTGGTATAATGTTTGATATACATGTATATGGCATGAAACAAAATCCATTCACGGCTATACCTAGCCACAGACATGTACGTGCATGGATAGGGCCCCAAGCAGCCTAGGGCCTGCCCTTCTGCCCTAAAACGCGCCCTCCTTGGCCGGTGTTAATCGTATTTAATGTTGTCTTTATGTTGTTGTTGTTTTTTATTTGGGGTTGGGATTGGAGATGGGTGGGATGAGGTTGGGAAGGGGTGGGGATGGGGAGGAATGGAGAGGTGTTGAGATGGAAAATGGTGGGGTTTGGGTAAGGGTCGGGATATGGTTAGGGTTAGCGGAGCCTCTACCACACGTGAATTTATCGAATTATACATCTAAGAACTGAGAATAGATGATGCGACCTTACAATGACATCGCGCCTACCTCTTTATGAGCCAACACAAACGGGTTTGTTTTACTCTTGTATACCGGCAGTGCTTTTGACTAGCTGCTGGCTAAGTCCTTTCTATAGTAAGACCTGTTACCCATGGAAATGGTAAGCTATACAATATTCATTTAAGTTTGAAGGCAACGTTCGTACAAAAAAACACAGAACAGGGCGTACACATCTAAACAAGTTTGCAGTCTTTGTACCAGTCGATATTGTTGTATATTACGCTACTTTAATCACTTTATTATGCACTTTTGAGAAAATATTTGTGGATACGAGTATGCGTCTATTCTGTTCCGAGAACTTTTTTTTGTTTTTATTCTGATTTTTGAAATAAAACAAGTTAAAATAATCCAACATGTTGTACCGCTTTTTCTATGTTGACACACCCGACGTCTGCAAGACGCACGCAAGACGCAAGCAGAACGCGCGCAAGACGCAATCAGAACGCGCGCGCCACGTCACGTCTTGTACTCACTGGTTAAATGATAGACCCTTTTAGCTATGATGTAATGTTTTTCCATTTCAAACCACGTGTCATTCCACAAGAGTATCATTTCTTTGTTTAACGGTTACACACGAGAAGAAACATGAATATGGACACAAACCCCAAACAAATAATGTTACTGTCAAGAGAATAACAATTTTCTGAAATAAGAAAATTGTATGCCCAAAGTAAAGATGTTTATTATTGGGAATTGATAGAGCTTGCTATAGGAGATTTAACTACGCTATTATTATCCCAAAACCAATATAAATTTTATCCCAGTCGTACGGGACCTTTCGCTGAATCATAGGCCTTTATGATGGCATTGTATTCTAATAATACGTGAACAAGAAGATTTCTCTATTATTTCTTTCTATACAATTGACGGATTTTGTTTTCTAGGTTCTGATGTTCCCTAAAACCTGGACCAGAGAGACTGTGGGTGTCATTAATGTTATGTCTCTCGCATACCCGGGCTGCGGCGGTTGGACCGCACACAGGCGTATATACCGTGATGTAGAACACACGGTTCCTGCGAATTATGCACCTATACGAGGGCGGAGCAGAATTCAGACGGTCGTCGCGGGACGAAAATATCTAACCCCCCCCCCTTCCCCCGGAGATTAAATCAATCGTCCCAGCAACAAAATATGCGTCGGATACTGTAGGCCTACTACCCGTACCTGCATGCCCCTGATGTACGCACGCACACACTCACGTTCATCATCCCGACCAAGACTGGGGTACTACAAAATGTAAGGAGGGAAAAATCCGCCTGCGAAATTGGCTGCGGAGAGAAACTCCCGCGTCGTGTTGGGATGAATTGTATTTAGGATAGGAAGAAAGGGAAAAAATGGCGGTGGAAATTACCTAGGCGATCACGTTCCATCGCTTGCTCCTATTGGCACGGCCCTCTCTCTATCTCTCTTCTATCTCTCTCAATATATCGATTGGGATTGTGTCTCGTGAATGATGAACGCCCCGGTATAGCCGGAGCAGAATTCTTTTCTTTTTAAGGGGGGAGGGGGGAAAGGATGCCGTGAATTAATATAAATTCTGAGCGTCGGCGTTTTTGCTGATAAATAGAAACATAAACAGGAATACCGCGTCGATTGGGTGGTGGATGCCTCGTTGCTCGCGCACACGCATCGTTAACAGAGTTTAAACCGTCCCACACGTCGCGTCCTATGCTAATTACATATTTTGCCTGTAGAGGGCGCTCTTCATTTGGGAATTAATGATAATAATAGTAATTAATGACAATAATAATAGTTATAATAATGATCGGGCATATATTTTGTTATTGGTTCCGCCTCGACGTTAGATAATAAAAATTAAAAAAAATAAAAACCAGGAGACACGAAGTATTATTAAACTGCCTGCTTTTGGTTTTGGCTGACTGCCCGCCCGGCCGCCCGCTCGTCTGCTTGCTATAACAGAAACACATTGTACACACGACGACGACGACGACCCGCGGGGTAGGGGGAATGGTTGGCCCGGGAATATTATGAATTATGCGCGGCGGATGTAGCGAGAGAGAGAGAGAGAGAGAGAGAGATAGACTGACGCGACGGAGAATCTCCGCTCGGGAGGCTAGGCGCTAGCTATCCCATTGCGGGACAGCTGTTTGTGCGTGCAAAAGAAAAACGCGCATCGTAATAATTATTGTTGTTGTCGGTTGTGTCCAATGGGCGTCTTCCAGGTAGTAGTGTTGCAATGTTTGCATATTCATGATGCATATTTGCATATGCATGAATGGTGATGATGAACCGTGTAGGGCAAAGTGGCATTACCTAGGCCGGTTTACCGGTGGTGTTTAACACTATCCCGTCGGTTGAAAACTTAGGACGAAGCTCATTAATTAACAATACACAACGGGCATATTAAATGCTTTTTTTATCCCTTTTTTCTTTTTTTTTAAAGCCTGGTAGCGCGGAAAGAGTTAAATAAAGGACGGGCCAGGATTATGAAACGGAGCGAGTCCACAGACTGTACACATGTACATGCTAAAGACTAAGGGTGAACGCAACGCACCGCAATTGATATAAACGAAGCCATGAGGTAGGTGGTTGGATAATTTCCAAGCGGATCTTCCATCTCCACCGGTGTGGGTTTTTATTTCTGTCTCAATTTTTTTTTTGCACTCGGTGAAGAGGACGGAACGGCGAGGAGGGTAGAGTGCTCTGAGCCGTAAAAAGTGGGCTGGAGTTGGAGGGCTAAAATACTGCCGTTGTTCGTATAATTGCACGGGACTCGTCGACGACGGCCGAGTCTCATCTCGCTGTTAATTTTATTTCTCGCGCGATCAGCGTTTGGGGGTTGACGTATTTTGTGTGCTCGTGTGGTGTGCGCGCGCGCGCGTCTGGTCCGGGTGTTTTAGTCCGTCCGCTGCGAGTAGTGCGTGCCGTCACTTGATGTATGAGGGTCCGCGACGAACAGTGTGGAAACAGTGAAACGGTGGTGTATGGGTTTTAGTATTTTTTTCAATTTATCATGAGCTAATGATTGTACAGTATACCGTTGGGTTGATGTTTACTTGTGTACGGGACAGACATATCCGCGTGGTTCATCAACATCGTGGGGATATGTTTATGATTCGTGAGTTTCCGTCCCGCCAGCTAGCCGTGGAAAGTGGTACCACCGTTAACATCGCATTGCTAATCACCAAGTCGGCACGACGTACGAGGATCGATCCCAGGGACGGACCATATTGCCTTTGGTGATATTTGTTTGCACACAGGGGCTGTCGTGGGACATCATTAAAAAAGGGGGAATATATAAGGGTGGCTGGCTATCGCAGCGATGGATGCCGTGATGTTCATTTAGAATCTCAACCGTCAGTTCTCATTGATTTCTTTTTGGGGCGCTTTCAACACCGCAATTTTCTCATCGAGCAGCGAGCGTCACACGGCGACTGTCAACCCGGGCCCGTATACCGGGGGGGATTGTACACAGGACGCTCCCCTTGCAACCAACACCTCCACCGATAGTGTCCACTTACACGGGCCTACCAGGATTTGTTATCAAACTTTGATTATTTTAACTCGCCCTGTGCCGAGATGTTTACGAAACTCTAGCCCGCTGCTGCAGCGAACAGGTCACGTCAGTCTCCGGGACGCTTCGAAGGCGATAATCTATACGCCCCGGCTGCGATATTAAAATAATACGAAATAAGAGCTGCCACCTGATTGGTCGACGGTCCCCGGCATGTGGACGTGGACAAACGCCGTCGTCGTCCAATATGAGGACGCGACAGAAAAGGGGAAACTTTAACCGATAACATCGCCACCCGATTAGAGAGGTCCTGTTTTTTTTTTATCCTACTCGGGATCGAGGAGGCGTAGACATAACAACCCGGTGATAACAAACCTGGGGAGAGAGAGAGAGAGCGGATCGCCTGTGCTACTACGCTACGCTATACTGCATGCGGAGAGCGGCATCGAATTCATCGATTGTGTTTCTTTGTGTTTTAGTGATTCAAGGACCGAAGCCAGTCCGCGGGAATAAAACACCACGGTAAACGAGTGGCCGAGAAGCAGCAAAAACAGCCGACGAAATTCAATCCCGTTCGAAATAAGAGGTGAAATATTCGTTGTGTAGTAGTGTATAATACACGCATCTGTTTTATATTACTACAGTAGTACGGTTTAGAATAGCACGCCTATTGTGCATTCGGAATTTCGTGGTACATGTATCACCAATTTGAAACTGTTTATAGGACCCGTCCCATGTTGGATATAACACAGCTATCGGCCGTCGGAATGAGCTCAACCCGGGGCGGCGGTGTGTGAATATTTTGTGGCCACGGTCCGGTGGTCGTTGCTATCGCTTGAATAACACTGCCTGAATAATCTCTCAGAAACTCGTGCATAAACTGACGGTGTGTTCTTAAATATAACATACGTTTTGTACAAAAAAAACCTCCCCCACTCACCCCGGCCCCGATGGATACTTTCCAAGGGGTTACCGGAATCGGTGCTGAAATGAGATTCAAGTTCCAGGCGTGGGCCGTCAAGAACTACGGGGACAGCGGCAAGACCAAGACGGTCACGCGGAAGAAGTACAACCGGATCGCGACGTTCCTTCGCGGGGACATGCCCCCCGCGGGGGAGAGCACCAAGTTTCGGTTCTGGGTGAAGGCGAAGGGTTTCAAGATGGACTCCCCCGAGACGAGACTACACGGAGGGCCCCACGCGGTGCTGTACGTGCCTGTCAAGACAACGGTATGTTCAAACATTATAAATTATTCGCTTGTAATTGTATACAGCTTGGGAGAAGGAGGGGCGGAGGGGGGGGGGGTAACTCTACCAGTCGAAACCAGAGTTTCTTGTTACATGTATGATGTCACCTATATATTGTTCTTGGTAATAACAGTTGTTCTTCGAACAGGCGAATGTAATCAATCTTGTGGGGGTCGTAATACAGAGTAGTTAGTATACTGTACGTTTACTGTTGTTTCAATGTGAGGCGGTCACAAAACGTGCCCCACCCTCGTGTAATGACCCATGCATATCAAACGTAGAGGCTATTTCTGATCCACTGGAGTGCCTCGCCTCCAGTATTTTCACTAATAGGGAGTGATAGGGGGGGGGGGTAAATCATGCTGGTTTCTTTACCATGCTCTAAAGCAGTTTTATCTAGGCGATTCCCAAGGGATTCTCCCCGAAGGGAAAGAGAGCGAGGTGTTTCACCAAGTCTGGAATAGCCTCTACCAGTCTACCGCTCAGATAAGTACCCCCTGGAGTTTTGCAATTCGTCTTATTTTGGGCCCCTCTCAAACTTCGCTGTTTTTTGTTAACTGTCGGTTGTTACAATGTTCGCTGGCTGACGGTACCGTACCGCACCGCCGAAGCCAAAATTTAAGCATATGATGTGGGGAAAACTCCTGTACAAAATTCCCTTGATTTAACATCACACACCTGTTTTCAATCATTCTAAGTCTTTAAAATGATACTGTCGTCGTGGCTTCATAGCCCGCCCTCATTAGGTGACACGCGCGGATTGGAGCCTATATACAGTATAAATTAACTCCAGGAAATGCAAGGAGCACAGTTACCTATTTTGCTCGTGAGGTGTGGGGGTGGTAGGGGGGGGGGGTAATGGGTGGTGGTGGGGTGGGTGGCAATTACATATAATGTTAATCAACAGGAGGATACAATTAGCTTTTTTTCTTGGAATACGTGAGAAAGTTATTTTTACAAAGCCTGTGAACAAAGAGAAATTGTTCTTCTAAGAAATGTTAGTATATCCTGGCTGGTCCAATTACGTTATTTTTCTCCAATTCGCAAAAAAAGTAATTTCTCATTCTTATCCTGTTCCCGCCCCTCATATTCTAAACACCACACGCCTAGAATGCAAGAGCCTATCTCCAATATATACGAATGGGAAAAGACAAAAAGGTGCAACGAAAATGGACGCCGTTTGCGCGATAACGTTTACAAATGCAGCCAACGGGCAGAGGCGGCCATGTTCGTAGTCGTCAACTATGTCCTTACACCTAGTACCTGTATAGTATCGCTTATAATTTCCATTCGCTCATCACAATGCCACTGTTGTGGTATCGCGGTACTCAGTGTGTGTGTGTGTGTGTGTGTGTGTGTGTGTGTGTGTATAATCGCCATTGGCAACGCTTCATTATATATTCACATTATGGTCCGGCCGCAGAACCCGTGACCGTTAATTTTCTTAGCTTTGCTTCATGAATAATAATATGTGCGCGCGCATCGGTACCACCTCGGTTAGCTGTAAGTTGATTAAGATTTGGACGAAATCTTAATTTTACAGTATGCGCCTGTGGGTCTGTATCCTGTGCAGCTTAGTCTCTCCACAGGGTGGGGGCTGTTACGCCCATGCATAGAATCACGGAGGGTGAGGTCGTCAGGCCTAAACCTTGTAAAAGAAAGTATGCATACAATTTGCATAAATTATTAACTACGTGACGTCACCTTTAAACTAATGACTGTTGAGTCGAGACTAACTCCGTACGTAAATATTAATGTAGGCCGAGCATCGCTGCCCAGCAGAATTTAAATCTTCCCCTGTCTTGGCTAGCTCAGTACGATCCTAACGATATTGGACACGCCCACTTATGAATATTTATTAGGACGCCTGTCAAAATACAGCGCTATGCATTAGTGTACTTCTGCGTGGAAATTAGTTTGTTTTTAAACCGTCGCCTGGTCACCTCTTTTCAAGGTTAATTTGGATTTGGTGTGGTATCTAGTGCCCAGACAACCTCCTACATAGCGCACCGAATTTACATTTAACCAGATAACCACTACTTTATTAGGAAAACATAATATTTTCTCACGGCAGCTCGATTTGTTATCAGCTCCGAGACATTCCAAGTAAAAGAAAGCTTTCGTGTGGGACGGTTTTTTTTGTTCACCGTTTCATTTCCGGGAGACGATCCCAGATCGTACGGGACGGAGTTTGTACCGTACGTGGGTACGTTAAGAACAAGCACTTCAAAAATTTAGAAATGTAACACCGTTAATGAGGTTTGAGCGAACCTTATATACAACGTACTCGATCGTTCGTCTTATCGAAAATGTGGACTCGTATGTCACAGTACCCTGATGAGGTTATGAGGGGAGTAGGGGAGGGGTTGAGAAGGTAGGGCTGGAGAGGGATTGGGGGAATGATATATAG
>JAVCKS010032273.1:0-10121 GCA_032273685.1 Pteraster tesselatus | reverse complement strand
GAACAATTGACGAGTACACAGCCTTATCGTTCTAGAATCGTTGCCAAGTTTACTCGACAGCATGCTTGCCTTGTCCTAGAACGGTCCTGTATCGGTCCTGTATCCTATATGTGACCCGCTCCGCAAAGATTGGTCCAATGTTACAAAACCTTCATTTATGTTATAGTAAAATTTATCTAAGGATTTACACACGTTATAACTTAGTATTCTTCGTTCATAAGATATCCTTCAAATAGTTGTCTAACATATACCATATAATGCTAGTATTGTGTGCTTCTATGTGTATATACCTTAAATACAGTTCCCAGACATGCAACTAACTTGTGCAGAGCGGGTCACATAATGAGAAACAGCATTTCCTAATGTCTGAGGTTTTTGTTCAGCTGAACAAAAATTAAATTAATATTATTTCTCTCTCTCTCGTCTGTGCACAACTTTAGATTCGGCTGTCCTGTCCATTCTCGACTCCACTAGTCTCGACTACGAAACCATGCAGGATCTGCGACTGGTCGTTCAGGCAGAAGCCCCCTCTGGTGGCGCCGTGCCACTGTACGGCTACGCGCCCGTACAGCTGAGTCTACTCGACGCCAACGATAACGTGCCGCGCTTTGTCCAGGATAAGTACACCACGTCCGTGTGGGAGGGGCAAGCCAGTGGTATCTATGTCATACAGGTGAGTGCAGGCCCACAAACATTGTATAGCATGGAGCACAATGTCTGGTTAGAAATATTAAGATTCTTAATGTTTTAAATCATTAAATATCGTCCTGGTACCCTGCACTTTGAATGCCTTTACCGCTCGGTGGGTACCAATGGATTCCACCATGTGAGTTCGATTCTGGCGTCATACGTCACGACCTCAGAATCGATTATTTCCTCCGAAAAGGATGGACCTACCCAATTTTGGGAGAGCACTAATTTATAACAAAAAAGACACTTTACCAGGAGCTCTTAGTTCCAGAATCATTTTTGCTTCAATGTGATCTTTAGTCCGTACCTGCCTGAGTGATACGTTCCCTATGAGTAATAAGGTTCCACTCTTCATTTAACTCATTGTAGTCAATATCATGGTTGTGAAATGGTCATTTGTTTTCCCCGCAAGGTCTCTGCTAACGACGCGGACCAGGGCGTAAACGGCCAACTGAGTTACTCCATACGCAGCGGCAACTCCGACAACGCCTTCAACTTGGACCCGGCCACAGGCGTCATGACCACCAACGCCAACCTGGACAGGGAGGTACAGGACGCCTACAAGCTGACCGTGGAGGCGACGGACAGCGGCAGCACCAGGCTGACGGGTACGGCTACGCTCAAGGTGACCATCGTCGACATCAACGATAACCGACCCAGCTTCCCCCCGACGGGACCGGTCGTTATCAGCGAAGGTAAGGTGGTCACGTCTGGAAACAAGACTAATAACGGTGCATTTAATAACGGTGGTGACAAGTCGTGAATTTACTTTAGAAATTTGAATTTCCAATACTGAGTTTTGATGAAATGTTGTCTGATGTTCTGTTCGCTCGATCAAGATTACAGGATCTACCGCAACTTAATACCTATCTTTGCAAAACGGGTCAAATTTGTGCGATCTAGAAATATATGAATATATTCGTTCTTTCCGTATATTAGCTGCCGAGGTCGGTTACCCGTTGGTAACGTTAGTAGCCAACGACGCGGACACCAACCCGACCATCACATACCACTTTACCTCGACCGGTAACCCGGGCGGGCAGTTTACTATCGACCAGTTCAGCGGCAAGATAACGCTGGCTGCTCCCCTCGACAGAGAGACGTTAGATCGTTACACTCTGATGGTTCAGGCGTCCGACGGGCTCTTCACCGACGAGGTTTCGCTGGAGGTTCTAGTCCGCGATGAGAATGATAATGAACCAGTGTTCAACCAGCAGTCTTACCAGGTAAAAGCCCAGACAACTTTTCTTGCTGTACTTCCAAGAAAATATAGAACTGATTTTTACTGAAATAGTGTGCCGGGAAAACTTACATATCAGGAAACCTACAGGCATTCTTTCCCAAACCAATACTGCATCAGGCCCATACAACCCTAAAAGCCACTAAACTTTCACAAGACGTCGAGATAACCTTGCACAAACATAAATTGTACAAGAACAGAGGAGGGCTAAAGTTGAAAACCTAAAGAATATGCTAAAATATGGTAATATATGGTAATATATGTAAATATTGGAGGTTGTCTGGAGGTCAATGTCCTTATAAAGTTCATGGCTTCAATGGTTCAATGATGAGTGGTTCTGTGTTATTGACAGGTTGCCCTGTCCGAGCTGACCCCTGCTGGCTACCATGTTCTGACCGTCAACGCTACAGATAGTGACATTGATGACAATGCACTCATTGTCTACAGCATGGGCGTGGCACCGGTTCAAGGGTTCATCATTCATCCAGTCTCAGGTTAGTATGGGGGATCACATGTTATAGTTCAGATATAACCGTCTCCCACCCGCAGCGATTAGTGGTTCGTATTTTTCTTTAGCCTACTACATTGGTCTGTATCGTGAATAGGTTGGAAGCGCGAAGGGTTAGAACGTGAAAGGTTGCAGCACGAAGGGTTGGTGTGCACAAAAATTCGCAGTTTCTCCCTCACACAGACCCTTGTGGTATAATACATGCGCATACATTTCATTTGATACATTTCCTGTTTTGCCTGTTTGTCTGTGTTTGTAGTTGTATTATTTTGTTTTGTTTCCCCCCCCTAGGTGCAATCACCACCAACCAAACCATCGAGATGAACCCGGCCCAACCCGTCATTCAACTGGTCGTCACGGCAATGGATCACGGAGACCCGCCCCTCTCCAGCGTAGTGGCCGTCCAAGTGCAGGTACTAGACATCAACAACAACGCCCCCGCGTTCACCCAGGACATCTACTCGGCGTTCGTGGACGAGAACCAAGCCATCGGCTGGCTGGTTACCACGGTGATGGCCGTGGACGAGGACCCGTCATATCACAACCGCAAGATTGACTACAGCATCGTCCGCGGAAACGAAGACGGGAAATTCGAGATCAAGGCCGACAGCGGCGATATAGTCGTTTTCGGCGAGCTCGATCGCGAAGTCAAGGACGCGTACACGTTGATAGTCGCAGCGACGGACAGGGGGCTGCCGCAGAGAAACTCGACGGCCGAAGTGGTCGTTGAGGTGGAGGACGTGAACGACCACGCCCCCAGGTTCGACCAGCAGGAGTACGCCGGTACAGTCCAGGAGAACGCGACCTCCAACACCAGCGTCATCAGGGTGTCTGCTACGGACGGCGACCTGGGCCGTAACGCGGAGATTCAGTATGACATCCAATCGGGCAACGAGCTAGATATGTTCGTCATCGACGGAACCACCGGCTGGATCACGGTCAAAGGCGGCCTCGATCACGACACCGTCCCCGAGATAAGGATCTCCGTCCGCGCCACGGACCGCAGTCCCGATAACCCGCTTCATTCCGTGGTTCAGGTCGATATAACCGTCGCGGATTTCAACGATAACGTGCCGTACTTTCCATTCATGATGTACCTGGAGCGCGTCGCCGAGAATCAGCCGGCCGGGACCTTCGTCTTCGAAGCCCACGCCATCGACAAGGACACCGGGGAATATGGGCAGCTGAGCTACTCCATCATCGAGGGCAGCGGGAAGGATCTGTTTGCCATCGACGCCGTCAGCGGCGAAGTCACCACCGTGCGACCGTTCGACTACGAAGAGGAGGAATCTTACCGTCTGCTGATCCGCGCCATCGATCACGGCGGAGAATCCGTCTCGGTCCAGGCCCAGGTGGAAATCACCAGCCGCGATGAATTTGCGCCCGTGTTCGATGAGAAGGAGTATCTGTTCAGTGTGGCGGAGGACGCCGGCGTCGGAGCCGTAGTGGGCGCGGTCCACGCCAGCGATTCGGATAAGGGCACGGATGGGGTCGTCCTCTACGTGTTTGAACAGAGTAACCAGGAATACGAGCACGAGTTCTTCGCTATTAATCAGAGTACGGGGAGTATAACGGTGAAGAAACGTTTAGACTCGAGCAAGAGACGTCGCCGCCGCGAGCCGATGCGCAGGAAACGACGTCAGACCGTCGATCAGTACTCGCTGATCGTCAAGGCCAGTTCCGGCAGATCGGACTCTAACGAGGATAGGGTTTCCATCACATTGAACGTCGGTCCTGCGGGCACCACAGGGGGACAGAACGGCTCCCTGCCCACAATGACGATCATCGGCGTCACCGCTGCCATCCTAGTCGCCGTTGTGATGGGCATTGCTTTTATTCTCTTTTTCGTGTTAAGGAAGCGGAAACGCGATCGACGGAAGCGCGGTCCCAAGCCGGTGGGGGACTACCACAACCAGGCCGGCGATCGCTCGCTGTCGCCGCGTTCCTACGACGGTGCCTTCGACGACGCGGTGGAGATGGGAGGCCACAGTGCCATGGTCAACCTGGCCATGACGCCCGAGCAGCCCCTCGGCGATCCTCAATCCTACCATCTAACCGGCGGTGTCTACCCAAACAGGAACCTGTACAACATGCACCGCAATAACATCAACAGCTCCATGGAGGTGGGACATTCGACGCGGACGGACGTCTCCGAGGGAAACTCGGCGTCCAGCGGGCGAGGCTCGACGACGGTGGAAGACGAGGAGATACGACGCATCAACGAACGCCCCCCGGCCGGAGAGGAACGTTTGGACAGCACCCACCGAGACAAGGTGTTGGACTCGGGGATCCAGCAGGACCACGAAGATGGCGTGTCGTTAAACGACGACACCGACGTCTTGGGATCGCCACCTCCGCCGGCGCCGCGAGATAAGACCATCGGCTACATGAACAGCGCCAGCGCCGAAAGCATGCACGTGTTCGGCGAGGAAGGGGGCGGCGAGGCCGGAGGCGGGGTGGAGATCGGCAATCTCATCTACGCTCGGCTGGACGAGGTGGGGGCCGAGGAAGACGACGCCATCATGGACGGGACCAGGGCGTTCGGTTGGGCGGACGAGGTCCAGCCGTCGATGGCCGGTTCGCTTAGCTCGATAGTCAACAGCGACGAGGAATTATCCGGCAGCTACAACTGGGACTACCTACTGGACTGGGGTCCCCAGTTCCAGCCGCTCGCTCACGTCTTTGCCGAGATCGCCCAGCTGAAGGACGACACGATCGCGAAGCGGCAACTGGAACGGCCGCTGCAGGCCAAGCACAAACCGGCAGTCGTCAAGCATTACCCTCCGCCCCTCCTGACGAACATTGTGCAGGGGCCCGTCAAAGCGGTCGCTCCCGTGGCCGTGAGTAAAAGCAGCAGTCAATCCGGCTCCCACGGCCAACCTCGATCGCCCATCGTCAACGAGAGCGCCTTCGCAGCCGTGGCCGTATCGCCGGATCTGTCGCCATCCCTGTCGCCCCTCGCCCCGGGGTCTATGTCCATTTCGCCGATGGTCACGTCCACCGGTGTGGGGTCCAACCAGTCATCGAGTAGTAGAGGCAACAGCGGTGCGAGTACGCCGTCCAAAGTAAGAACTGCCCCGAGACAAGTGACCGGTATTCGATTCATACCGGCGTTTACCGGTGATGAAGAAGAAATACAAATCTAAGCATTCCTTGAAGCCAACATGCTTTCAAATCCTATTAAATTGGCTTTTTGTTTTTTATCAAATGTTGTAAATTTGTAAATATATCTTTTTATATAATTGGTGAAATATATTCTCCAATTTGGCATCCGATATTTTAATAGACAAAAACGGTGCATTGTACATAATGGTTCTACATTTTTTATACCGTATTTTATATGAGATTCTTCTATGAGAAGCGCGAGGCTGTTTTAATATTTGAATATCCAAAATTTGTCTGTGACCAAGTGGCACAACCGCTCATTTCCTCTCGTTATTCAAGGTGCTACCCAAATCAAATATTTTCGAGCTTTTGAATTTTACACACATTTATAGCCTAATTTTTTTTAATGTATTCAACTCAATAATAAATTAATTTTAATTGAATTACATTTCTTGTGGTTTTTTACCTTAATTTGCTTTTTTTTTTTTTTTTTAAGAGAATTTTATTATATTGACAGGTGATGACACAATGTTATTTTAGCATTTTAATATTAGGTAATGTCTCTCACATTATGTGTACATTAATGCCAATATTCTATGGAGTTTATCTAAAAGCTCTTCAGAGTCTACAGTGGGAATAATAACTAGGATCATCCATGTTCATTGACTTTACGAATCAAGAAAGAAAAATGTAACAGACACCTGTTAAGTAGATGCTCCAATTATCATGTCTGCTTGGATTTGCCAAAAGCGACATTGTGCGACAAATCATCGTAGCGTCCCAGGATTAAAATCACTTCTAGAACGCATCATTGCCTACCTCCTCATAAAAGCTCAATCGGACCAATAGTTTTGTTGTTATTTTGTTTATAAACAAATAAACAAATACACACAAGCAGATACACGCAGACACGAGCAATAACATTACCTAATCACAAATCAGAAACGATATTTCTAGTTGTGTAGCAGCTGCAAATATTTATGTTCATCTTCATAAAATTCATATTAAAATTATCTACAACTGCCCCCTTTTATTTCTTATCAATTAAAATACGTTACCCAAAAATAAACAATGGAATATTTTTAAAATCATGTTTTGAAATTCTGTGTCCTGTCAGCTATGTTATTCATAGAAAATAGTAGTAATAAATAAATCACATCTGCTGAGGTACATGTATCTAACAAAATATTCCATTGGCTGATAACATATAGTAGCTAGTCACAAGACCAATCGTAGGTCGTTTTACATAATGCATGTAATATTGAGCTGCTGTGAGTGGCTGGTAGGGTTACTTTCCTTAAGTGAAATCAAGATTAAAATGTTACTATTTTTCCATCTTTTTTTTTACCAATTGTTTTGTCCTGAAATAATAAAACAAAGTACTACGATAATGTTTAGTATGCATGGTTCAAATTACTTCTCGTAGGAAATCTTTTAAATAGTTGGGATTATCATAACAAAGGCCATCATAGTTTTTTTCATAATTGGTCTTTCAGCATTTGATTTACCTCCTGTTTCTGAACGGGGTTCTCTCTTTTTTTTTAGCATCTGTGTGAAGATTGTGTGCCAACTTGTATTCATAAATTTGTTACCTCCATGATTTAAGCAGTACGCCTTGGCACATGACCAAGATAATCCTGTTTTTTGACAGGATACCTTAAAAATAATCTGGATTTAGCGATAGCACGCAAAGGGTTAATTTGTTGTTTATTTAAGTGTGTAATTTCATGATAAACTAAACAGGGTAAATTTACAAATAAATTAAAAAAGACTTAGCTGTAAATTCAGAAAAAAAAGGAAGCAACATTTTTGGAATTTTTATTGACGACAATTTCATCTGGTTTTGAAGATTTGTCGGGTGTTTTGTGACAGTGTGCAGTAAACAACAAAAGAAAATGTCTCAAAAAATGTCCGTCGCAAAAAGCCTAAATTACCTTTCACTTTATACTAAATTAAAAAGCTTCCTTGTTCCAATTCTTCAATCTGATTATTACCACCCCTTTTTAACTTTAAAGTAAGTCTTCCAGACACAATGAAAGTTAAATTCTAAGGTTGTGTTTTTAACTTCTGCCGCTTAAATACTTTAATTGTGGTGTGCCTAAGTAATTAGCGGCCAGTGTCCAGATTCATATTGCAAAAGTTTTATATTTGCTTATAACATTGAGAACAGAGAGAAGGGGGGGGGGGGTTTATAGCATAAGCCTTGATCATTTTTTAAATTGTATTACGTAGCTAAGCGGTTAGCCAGTTGTTTACTGGCCAGCCATCTTGGTAATGGCCCGTAACAGTTCATTGTGCATAATGTGGCAGCACACAAATATGGCCGCCTTTCATTGCTGGCAAGGATAAGGGTTTACATTAGAGGGAAATGTGCACAAGATAGATCGCAGTGAAGTAATACCCAATCCCACATTTTAATCATTACAGGGTTCATTTATACCACTTTGATAACAGACAGCATTTTTTATTGAAATATATGTATATATTTTGTTTTTCAGAAGCTGCAGATCAAAGCATTTCTTATTTGTGACACGCTCCAATAAAAAATGACCATGAATTTAAGACAATTACTAAGCAAGTACTGTAACGATTATAATGTAAAAAAAAAATTGCCAACTACTTTGACAGGTTTTATACATTTATTCATTAGTAGTAACAATGTTTTTAATAATTATAGCCAAAATATCTAGTGTCTTGCTCCCTGTACATTCATGTATATTTTACATCTAGACAGTTTTTTTTTTTCCTTTTTTTGACAGACTGTTTTATTTTGATGTACTATAACAGTTTAAGAACGAAGGAATAAATGCAAAAAATTGTCAGCTTAAATTGTACAATACTTGTATGTGCACTTATTGGTTATTTTAATACTCGATGGTAACAGGAGTTAGATGCTGGCCTCCTGAGCCGCACTAGCCGGTAGTGGTAGAATCTGGTACGCCAGTCACCGAGTATAGTCATACTGGCAGAATCTGGTACACCTGTCACTATGAGTATAGTTGAATCTGGTGTCAACATTTACAGCTTTAGGTCAATTGGGGGTCGGCTTGAGGTCAAACAGAGTTCATGCAAGGTCAGGCGACGAAACGGCTAAAACACCAGTCGGTCGTAGACACTCGATCCCGCCATGCATGACGCACACTTTGGAGAAGCCTAACCTCACAAGCTGCGTGGCAAACTGGACAAGAAAGGAAAGAAGTGGGAACGACTAGACACAATATAAACCCCCTCTAGTGGCACCTGACATACATACATGTATCTCCATCATGAGGAGACTATTCCCATTGGCACATGACATGTATGTCACCAGACTTGGCTGGGTCGTTTCAAGTTTTATACACGTTTCTTGGCTAACAATACACCGATTGCTCGCTGTGGTACAGAGAGGGCGCTATATAGCATTGATTGCATATTTTTATTACGTAGCTAAGGAGGTTACAAGCGGGGTATAATGGGGTATACAGCTATGCCGAAATTTCAGTCACACACTGCTACATTGCACTAGTACTAGTAATCACCTTTTTCATGAAGTCAACAGAAAGAAATATGCATATGTAGTAGCTGTTATGAATATGTAGTAGCTGTTATGCATGTGTAGTACGAAGAACCCGTAAAAAGCACCCACTACATGTATATTGGTGGGACTCAGGCCCCCTGCTTCGCCCCAGGGCTTGGACCCATCTCTGCCTAACACCACTCACATTTGCAGCGTTCTTGCCTCTGTTTCCGACCACCACGACCACTCTCCCTTTGTGGCTGTTGAGCACCGTGATGGCTTTACAGGGGAGCAGGTCACCCTCGGGGGAGAAGGCTTGGTTGAAGGGAACGTTGATGCTGCTGGGAATGTTACCGCGGACGAATCTGTTCGACGGGTTAAGTAAAAAGCGGTACATGACAGACACAGTCGTGGACCATACTCAAAACCTTCTAGGGTACCCTACTGTGATTTTACCAGCAGTATTACTTTACCAACTTTTTTATAATGGTAAACACATCGAAGTATGCGCAAAATCCATGGATATTTAAAGTACTGTCACTGTATTGTCACTGTCACTTTATTGACAGTACTATGGAAGAGATACGAGACAGCGTTAGGGTTAACTTTTTGGCAATACCTTAGGAGTGTTATCAATTTATGTTTGTGTTGCTACCTATCTTCTGTATCTTGTCATCGTTTGTTGCTTCCAGAAAATAAGGCACTCCAGGCATCACCTCGTGGAAGTAGTTTGACTGTAACCGCTCAATAGCTGCATACTATTACCCTCACATTCATGTACGATAGAAATACGGACAAATGGTTTATTCTTTACGGGGGGGAATGGCAAGGATACTCCTCCGAGCTGCGCACATCCACGCAGAGAATAATGGGTCTGCTGGCTTTGGTCTTCTTGGTAGGGGAACGTGATCCTGGGGTAAGGCCTGGCTTCAGATCGCAAAGCTCCAGGAGGTCTTCAGCCGATATGTGAGGGCTGACCTCAGCCTTCAGTTCCTCCAGGGGTAGGGGCTCTCGGGACTACAAACAGAAACACAAGAACAGTTGATAAAACTAGAGGTGCCACTCGGTAGATTGCAACCTCC
>JAVCKS010032262.1:0-11824 GCA_032273685.1 Pteraster tesselatus | reverse complement strand
TTTTAATCTGTATTTATTTTGTTCCCCCCCCCCCCCCCCGTGTTATTGCAAACAGCGCTGCCGCGTGTCTGCACTGTGTGTTCGTTGCTGCGTGTGTGCGCGGCATTAAAGTCGGCGAACCGGAGATGACCTAATCTTTAGTTCAAGACCACTTTTATCCCACGACTCTCCCGATGTGTGCGTGTATCCTCCTCGAATTATGGCTGTCGACGAAATCCTCGTTTGGGTCTTGAGGCAAGACTACCCTTATTAGAACACGCATTGTGTTTTTCCTCGAACCGTGCACCCTCTGTTGAACGCGTTCAAATAATAGTGCACCTCGCTCAAACGCGGGTGCATGATTAGCGTTACACACACAGCAATTCGCTATAATGTGTAGTGCCTGTGTTAAAATTCTATATTTTACGCGCTATCTACCTGTCACCATTTTGTCAGGCCATTTCATAGGCAGCCGATGTGTAGAAGTTCAGTCTTGTATACTGGTTGATGTTTCCTCAGGAAACAAAAAGGGAGGTGATGCTTACACTGTGAAATGTGGCGTGTTCGTGTTGCTAAACCTGAACTAACTTTGATCATGAACCGCACACGGTGCGTCTTCGCTGCACCAGGTTTCAAATATTAAGGTGTATAATTGGGGGGCGAAGCGCTACTGATCTCGCCTTCACCTCTGCTAACGTGGAGATCGGGATTTCGGTCCCATTCTTCTTCCTCCAACTTTAGGCCCCAACCTTAGGCTGTAACTGTAGCAACCCATAATTTTATGTTTTTATGAAGGATATGATACAAATAAAGTAAAGTGCATCAGTTTAAAAAGTGCCCTCTTCAGGTGACAGACGGCTCATTCTGTCGCCTATCTTTCGCTGTTTGTTAGTTTTGTTGTCATTTGGTCAAAAGCAATGTGATAACAATGTAAATATGGGTTGACTATGCGTGGAGTTAAGATTTGTCTTACATATTCATTAGAACTCTGTACACTAAATTACGACTGACTGGACACATCAATACACAACACCTGGAGGTGAATCTCAGACCTTCGTCTCCATATAGGCCTATAATGCGTCTGCATCTCGTCTTGACGACAGAGAGCTAATCGTGTTCGATCGATCGGCTTATCGTAGTATTAGCAGACGGGTAATCGCCGACGATATCAGACGAATTTTTTTTAAGTATTCCCAAGCTATAGGGTTGTATGTATGATGTGACGCTAATTTTATTTACCCCGGCGAAAGGTGAAAATAACTAAATAGTATACCAGGTCGTATCACATCCGGGGACAGATCCTTGGCTTAGCGGCGGATATGGTGTGGCTTCTGACTGGTCCCCACTGAGCATGGAGAATTGGCCTTGCACAGGACCGCCCACCAATTAAGGGCTGGTTAGCTCAGTTGGTAGAGCGCTCGTATGTTAATCGAGAGGTCGCGGGTATCAGCCAAAATTCTCTTTGCTTTCACTACTTTGAATAAAATGTACGGTCAGTTTCTCTCTGTATAAATAAATAGTATTCTGTTGATTAGTAATGGCGCCAGTAATTAACCACAATGAAAACGAGAAATTGCGGTTTTAGCCTTTTGTGGTCCTGACCGAATTAAGGCGTCCTATTGATACTGACGACAGTACCTCTTTGAGGAGAGTATGATGTTTTGAAACGACAGACTTCATAACCTATAACTAAACTAATCGTGGTGATAAATAATAACAAACTTATCCTGTGTCTCATGATGTAGTCAACGACGTTTCGACTGCGTATATATACGGTCAGTCTTCGTCAGGCGAAGACTGACAGTACGCATCCGAAACGTCGTTAACTACATTGTGAGATATACACTGTTAAAAAAAACAGAAGATTTTATAGGAAAAAAATACAGAATTATTCTGGAAATTTTCTGCAATTTAACAGAACAGATTTCAAAAAAAAAAAAGAAGAATGTTTTTTTGTACAGGAAATTGTTATGCTTACATACCCCATGTACCAATTTTCTGTAATTTTACAGAGTGCTTTGTGAAATAAAGTAGTCCTCATTTTTAAAGGCAGATCTGTTTTCTTACAAAATTTCCCACCATCTGTAATTTTTAAGGATAATTCTAAAAGAAACGAAATAACTAGTTTTCAACATAATTTTTTTATTTATTTTACTTGAAATGAAAAGAAGAAAAATGTATATCACATCAGATTGTCTGTTAAAAACAGATACGTAGTAAATTGCGATAAGAATTGTGCAGTAAAATTACAGGAGCTCTCGAGACTCTGCTGCAGGCATTTTTACAGAGAGATTTTCTAACAGTGTAGGATAGGTTGGTTATTTTTCTTATAATCTAGCTGCCAGTTTGGATTACAGTATAGTGTTCGCTAGTAGGACAATGTAACAGGAGAGTTACCTGGATTTAACCACGGCCATTAGGCCTAACTGTATCCAACGAAGTCGTATTCGTTGATGTAGATATTTACGCATTGTGTATAGTTGAAAGTAGCTCAAGACTGTGGTTTATTCTAAAATCAACAATGATTTATCGTCGTCGTTTGATCTTAAAGAGGGTGTGTAATGAAAATCAACATTATGACTTTTCAGACATTTTTGATAGCCTATGCATCCCCCGTAACAAAAAACCTATTTTATTTTTATTTCCTATTTTTTATAAGTGGAAAAACCGCAATCTTTATGACATTCTGAAACCATGATTCTAAAAAAACTATTTCCACTCACAGCCTGTCTGTGATGTCATTGTTAAGAACATGAACTACATGTTACTATATATGAGTGCACTGTAAATATGCATTTACTGCATATACCGGTAACGTATGCATACAGTTGTACATTGTACAACACTTGCACTGCACTCATAGTAATTACATGTAGTTCATGTTCTCAACAATGACATCACAGACAGGCTGAAAAGTCATAATGTTGATTTTCATTACACACGCGCTTTAAGCTTTATAACATACCGGGTACTGGCGGGATACTCGTGCTGCTGAATATCTATGGTAGAAATTAGTTTCCACCGCGAAGCATTCGTTTAAATTCTCGTCCCTCCGTATCGCTGGATAATATCTTTCATGTACGTATATATACAATGTATTTTTCTTGCATATACCGGTATATGTGTCCTGATATTTTCCTGGTAAATTATTATATTTACGTAGAAGCTATAAACTATATCGTGGACGTTATTAACTAACGAGTTTTCACCAGACACATACCAATCAGATTACATCAAATTCGGTGGTCACGTTTTCGTGTCTGTACATGCGTGCGTGTGTGCGTGCGTGTGTGTGAGGAGGGGGGGGGGGGGATGGGGGTATACGAGCCCAACATATTTTTTGATTTTAAGCGCCCGTAACTCAGAATCGATCAACTCCCTACTAATGTAACGCGGGCAAAGATACTTTTCTCGGCCTTCAACTGTCAATAATATACCTATATGGACGTTGACTGCAGGTTATGCCGTGTAAGCCTAAAACGCCTTCGCACTATCAGCTTGCCAACGTAACAATAATGAAAACTGAAACATCTGCGGGAAATGAATCTGGCAGAAACAATTACCCCTCATGGTAATTACGCGCTCAGTTATTGCAATAAGCCTTTTCAAGGTATGGCGGGCCCTTTATAATCTCACTGTTCATTATGCGTAACAAAACCAAGGAGAATTCAAAAGGCGTTATGCCGACATCGACACTGTATGAAAAATAGTGAGCGCTAGAGTCCCTGTATAACCTAATATTTGCGACAACCTAAGATTTGAAGGCCATTTTGTTTCCACCGAACATGGAAAACAGGTGCATAAACATAACTGAGCACATGTATTCATCGTGCGCAGTGGAATCAAAATGGCTATTAGGGCTGTAACATTTACACCCTCATGTCGCAACTCTGGTTATAAAGGGACTCTAGTGAGCGCCATCCAATTGCGCCCGCATACTTCAAAAAAGGCTCACTCGCGGTAGGTACTCACAGCCTCACCGTGATGTCACGGTAAAGTTGTAAACTCGGCGGGTGGTTTTTCGCATTGATCAAGACTGGGCATTCCTTTACACAAATCATTATTATAACGCCCCAAACATAGACTTGGCGTTGCCGGCGACAAAGACTGACCCGTAGGAACCGGTAGACTAATCCATTTAGCAACCGAAAGACTAATCCATTTGGCAACCGACAGCTGCGTGGTAGACGTCTGTATTTCACACACCACGTGTCGCGTGACGAAGATTAAACAAACTGAAATAGTCAGTACCCTGCTGGTTTCTCAAAGTATCACAACGTAGTAGACACTGACGCCACCGAAATGATTGTCTATCCAAATTGACCCACGTTTTGTCGTTCTTACGTATAGAATCAATATTTAGAGGCCGAATGCATTCGGTGGAGTGAAACAATCGTCCTGTTCGCAGTTCACATCAGTGATGATAGAGGGCGATTGGCACTGTTAATGGGGTAGAATGACGCCTTCATACGGCACACGAGCAGTATGCAAGAAGTTGTGGACTATCTAGACATATTCTCCCGTTGATTTAACAGGATATTGCTCGATATTATAGAAGATAATAACATTTACATAACAGTATAGCGAGCATGTTATTTACTGGGCGCTGAGAAGAATTTGTGTGTGTACGGGAGACTGTTTCAAATCGTAAACAAATTCGTTTGACCGGCCTCATTAAATCGAGACTGTGCGCATGCGCGTTGTGTCTAAAGATGGTCGTGCTGCATGTATGCTAAAACCGTTTTCCATGGCGATTGGGTGATCTTCTGCTTTTAACGCCTAAAAAGACATTCTAAAGGCTTGTACACAAGCAAAACATGTACTTTTTAAATGTTTATTTTTGAAATAAATACCACGTGACGTTGACGTGTTTCAATCAAATGCGTGCACATTTAGGTTCAACACCCACCTATTCTAGGTCTGTCTAGGCCAATAAATATAAAGACTTAAAGTAGAGACTGAAACTACGCACATAAAACTTCCCGGACTGAAACTACGTGCAGACTGAAAGGCTATATTGGGCTTTGATTATATAGTGGCCTAGAAATCTATAGGCTCTTTAAAATGATGCGATTTGGCATCACTATTTTTCCTGTGGAAGTGCATTGGCTCGCGGAGGAAACAGGCCGCCGCTAGTTTCTTGCCCACGTACGTTAGTCCGCATAACTGAGCTTTCGTGCGGCGACTGAGCTATAAGTTTGCCGGCCGGCCCACCGACGCGTCGGCACGGGAGCGTCCCGAGATAGCTTCACTTTATAACCCGCTCGTATAAACCAGTCAATGTGATGAATGTCTGGCTTATATCCCACGTTATACGGATGAAGCTACTTTAATGACCTAGTTTTATTACACCGATGGATAATAACCATGACCTTCACATATGCAGGGCAGTAGCAGACTTACTCTATCATGTTTGGTTAGGAGCAAGACGAAAATCTCATCAAAATGTTGCTTCGAAACAACCAGCTTCATCCCAGATAAAAAAAAAGGTTGTTGAGCGTCCTTTTCTTTTTGAAGCTCGGGTAGGGAGGGAGGTTTTTTTTTTTTCTTTTTTTTTTCTACTTTTTATTGATTTTTTTTGACATGTAAAAATATAAAATAAAGACTACTTTCTTCTCAAAATTGTTGTATTTCTTCAAAATACTAGGCATCCTTCTATACCAATGCCAAAACTCTCAAAAGCCAGCGAAAAACGTCGCAATGCACATGCGCTGCTTAACAGCGCCAAACTTTGAATGTAAAAAGAAAGTTTTGAATGATTTTGTTTAAAAAAAAATTGTTTTTTTTAATCATGTCGGGCGTATTTTGTAGGGTCGGGCGGGGACGCTCAACAACTTGTTTTTTATCTGGCCTAATAAGCGCCTGACGGGGAGAAGTCATCGTGATAGAAGCAGCATGAGTGCAGTTAGCGTGTCATATTCTCTTGTAAAATGTATGGTTTGTACATTGTGATTTTCAGGTACTATACGTGGTTTTGCGTGCACGCGGCGGCTAAATTAAGAGTGACTGTTTCGAGAGGTCTCGTAAATTATTTTCATTCTTGACGTTTACAAAGATTCAAGTTGCACAGGTGCGTATTAATGGCGGACAAGTTTGACTCGATTTTCTTCAACTCAGAATAGAAAAAGAAAATCACGTTCGGAACCGAGACTATCCATCACGCAAAATTATTTTCTGGCGCATTGAGTAGGCCTAAGACTAGTAGATATTTCTTAAACGTTTTCTTGTAAATTATTAAGCAAAGGGACCCCTCCGCGACCCCTGTCGGGAGAGACTAAAGGTCGCGTAGGGCCCCGATTGGAAAAATCTGCTTCTACGAGCAACAAACCTTCGTCAGTAACTGATATCGGATTTTGTGAGCGTTAGCGAAGTGCATAGGCCTATATGGGAATCTCGTTTGTGGAGATCGACTTACTGAGCTATTTTACATATTTGCCTAAAGTAATAGAAATTACGTTAAAGAGCTTCCATATTTCCAAATTGCAGTAGAGAGGGGAGCATCCAACCCCCACATGTGAACATTTATCATGCTAATTATAAAGAAGACGCCGCCATCTGCCGTTCGACAATTTAATGAAATTGTGATATTATTAATTACAAGATCGAGACTATTGTCGGAAATTTTCCACCATAATAATATTGTGAGGAAGCCGTTTTGTGATTTTACCAAGATAAAGTACGGACCACTCAAAGAGTAAAGCTGAGTAAGATAATTTTAATCCCCTGGGGGTCGATACAAATAAATCGGCATGATCGCAAAAAGCAAAAAGCACGATTTCCTTTCCTGGTGGTATTTATTGTTGCCACAATCGACAGATGATTATAATCCTTAGGAGCCTTTTTATAAGAACAAGTGTCCGTGATCATGTGATTCAAGAAAATCATAGAAATCCCATAATGCACCGCCCGAAAATGCACTCGCGTCTAATGTCTATGGGTGACTACATTAATACTACAGAATTTGCAGGAAAGCGATTGGCTGGTGAGATGACGCATAGACAGAAATATAATCTCACAGGAATACAAACTTCCAGAGTGTACGATACATGATGACATAATAATTTATTTAAAATGTTGTTGGTACCCATCATTGACATTGTACATGTCATGCTGATTGTTTATCAATCGGCTGAATGATAACCAACGACTTGCACTCATGTAGTAGCGAAAAGCCGTATTGATCTTCGCTTTGTAAAGTGGCTTGCTAGCGAAATCATGGAGCTTTGAGGCAGAACATTGCTTCATAGACTCTAGGCCCTCCTATATTCCGCTGTCGGCACCTAATTCACACGCATATACACCTAATTCCTCTAACATTCTGACATTGCGTTGTTCATTGTACATTCGTTTTTGCTTTTGATCATATATATACTCAACTCGACTCTGTTTTACCACTCGACTTCGGTTCCTTCAGGCAAGTCCCGTATATTGATTGCATCCTTCAGCACAGCGTTGTATTGATGTAAACAACGAATTGAGCAACTAAGCCTTCTTCTATGTGTTATTTTAGAATGGATAGGCCTACGACGGTACATTGCCACGCCGTTAAATTTGGATTCCCCGACCAAGCACATTGCTGCCATATAACACGTGATTCGGGAGCCGCCTAGCATTATGTAGAATATAGGCTTTACAGTACCAGACTGCCTTACTCCCGGAGGTATAGTATACGCTCGCCCCCAAATTAAGTGTTACAGCCACAATGTGCTTAGGCACGGGAATTCATATTTAACAAGACAATCAGAGATTGCAGAACCTCGCCGTGATAGCGCCCTCTATTGACAGAAATATTGACATAAACAAGCTATCGATTTTCCTGACCTTGACCTTTGACCGATCTGGGCCAAACTCGGGGAGGGCCGAGCCACGGACACAACATTCCTTGTGTTGAAATTAATCCGGCCGACGGTTTTTGAGATATGCGAGCGGACAAACAAACAGACAGACAGACGCACCCAAACGCAATAACCTCATCTCTGGCGAGGTTAACTATGTGTTTTCAGGTTCAAAGTTCGCAAGCGTGGCCCATTTTATTTCTCAAAAACCTGTGATCGTAAACTCATATAGCAAGGTTTAAAACTTGTTGTTTGCAGCCACATTTATTTGCACAATGTATGTTATTTGTTATACAAAATCCTAATGTAAAATACATTTTACTAAACAGGTGGCCGAGTGGTATCAGTTGCCCCCTTCACCGGGCGCAATATTGTAATTAATGTATTCAATATCGTGACAGTGTTACATGTAATTTTGATCTGATTTTTTAATTAAAGTTCATTTCAATCAATATCTTCTGTCCTGTGCCCACATCTGTCACGAGAGCTCACGCCTATTTTATAAGGTACAAGGAACCATAGGGCATAAATATTGTCCTAGACACAGACACATGGTTACTGTAATATCCAGCTTAATAATCAGATGCAAGCAATTCTTAAAAATACACATAAACTCCGAAAAGCTCTTGGTAAAAGGACTCCTTTTCATGAAGAAAGAGTCAATAATAGCTTAAACATGCTTTCATAAGTTGACCTATTTCTCATTCTTAAGGGGATTTGTGCATCAGATGGACACTTAAGAACGAGCTTTTCTGGGTTGCCAGATGAACATTTTGATATAAGTTTTGTGGACGTACTCGATCATACCGATACAATTTTAATCACGTGGTGGGTCGAAAGGGTACACTTTTTGGGCTTAATTGCATTTGTAAGTCATGAAGACACCCCAAAAATAACACTTTAACAACTGGTCCTTGTCCATAATGTTTAAACCTTCACATTAAACCTTATTTCAATCCTCTATACCCAATGTGGTTCCGGAGAAATGGCATATTTCATTGTTCCCGAAAACGTAATTAGGTCAATTATTGACCTTTCACCCGTTCTTAAGTGGATTAGTACATGGAGTTGAAACTTAAGAATTAGGTATTCGTAATCAGGATATCTTGTAGTATGATATTGAGCAAAAATGTGTTCTCGTACATGACAATACTGATAAAAGTGCTAATTGGCGTTAATTAGGCCATTCTTAAGTGGCTTAGTACATTAGTTGAAAACCAGACTCCCCTGAAGTACATATGGCCAACAATTGGTCCTCGTACGCCACCAATACCGATACAAAAATTGGGGAGTCCTTCATGGGGCAGTGCAAGAGTGCGCACTCAAGAATCCACATTTCAGGGTTCCCCACACATAGTCCTACCCATTCAAGGTGTCAAACCTTTCGTACTCAACAATACCGATAAAAGTCTGCTAGCTCCCGGACCTAGCTAGATGTTACCTCAGTTTAATAGCCGATACATACATGTAATTAGGAAATATGACACTAGTAAATAATATTGGCAGCGGGAGGGTCGCTTATCTACGGAGGCCCGTTAGTGCCATGGTGTATTTGTTTTTTGTGACAGCGTTTTCATTTTTTTTGACACGTTATGTGGCGGCCGCCACTTAAATTAAGTGGCGGCCGCCACAAAAAAAAGGAAAACGTCGTCACAAAAAAAATATACACCATGGCACCAACGGGCTTCCGTACTTATCGGTTGCGTACATATATACATGTATGTATGTATGTGTATACGTATGTACATGTATGTATAGTTTATCCTTTGGTAGGTGTGTGTACATCTATTGCAATTATTGGACTTTCTTTGCCCCCGAAATGCAAATAATATTGACCGTGATATTTGCACGCTTGGAGAACGATCTACAGCGAAATCCAATTACGCTAACCCGCCCATATAATAAGCAAACTGACGCAAACCTTTTTAATTAAGCAGATATTTCGAAGTTGAAACTTGCTATTTAGCCGTATAAAGTAGCGCTATGGATAAATAGAACACCCTTGTTCAGTCACAATGCGCGTCGGATTGCATCCAGCAATCTCAACGTCTTGGGCTTGAAGACCTAAATGTCTTGTTTTAAATACTTGTGTTTAGTTCGTTCTGCAGACGATAAGATTAGTTTACCGGAGAGTATTGTAAATAGCTCAAGATGAGTCGTAAAGGCGCAATCCGAAAGTGACACTATCTTCTACCGTATTTTGTGAAAACTCGTAATCGTATATACACGAATGAGCACTATACTGTAGAATTGTGATTATTTTTGGACCCCACTATTTGATTTGATTCGGTTGTATATATAGCCCTTTTTCACAACCCCAGACATTGTCTGAAATAACTAAAACAAACAAAACACAACTGAATTGGTGCTACCGATCAACAGCAACTTAGCTTGTTTATTTCCACTTGCGGAATAATTTGACGCTTCTGATAGCACATTTTTCTTGATAGGTCCCCTCTAATGTCTGCTATGTGTTGGCCTATGTTTGGAGAGAGCAAAATTATCGTCACCGCGAATCTGATTGGTTAAAATCTCTCGTGAGACACCACGTAGCCTACCTACGAAACAAATTTGTAGGTGGTCAGCGGCAATAATATGGTCCGAACTTTAATATATTCATGTAGGTAGCGTGCTTCTACTTCAGTGCATAACTTAACCCAATTGTTTCCCTTCTGGGAGGATATACCGTCTTAATACACGAGCACAAATGCCTCTTGAACTTTAGCAAAAAAAATCCCAAGGCTCACACTAAAAAAAAGAATCGAGACAAAATCTATCGACTGAGTATTCCATCGATGTTTTTTGAAGATGTTCCCCCACTTCCTCTTCCCTTCTCTCTTTTACTTCTGTCTCTCATTCCCTCTCTCCCCCTCTATCTCTCTCCTGAAGCACGCTTCATCGCATGGATTCCGGGTCTTACGCTGGTCGTCGAAAATTTGCTAACCTCAATCACTTCTGAAAAATACGATGCCCAATCAATTAAAAACATGAAAGAAAAAACAGGTTTTTTTATAACAGTATATCTAGGCCCTATACAGAGTGAGAAAGAAAACCTATACAGTACTCGCCATCGATGAAAGCTTCACATCACATGGAGAAGGTGTAACTCTTTCCGCCCACGACACGGACCCTTGTGGTAGGCTATAACTGCATGCTTCAACCCCCTTCTCTCGGAGGATACCGATACGGATACAAATCGGTCCAACAAAACTTGCCGACGTTTCCTTGCAAGAATGCCAGCATCGCAATCAGATTAAGCGCCAAAGCAATGGGAGTCCACGGGAAACATTTTCGACTTTCTTCTAAAATCTTGCCTCCCCTGAAGCTTAATTTAAAAATTAAAAAAAAGACCGGCATGAAATGATTCAATCGATATGTTCGACATTGCACGCATTTTTGCCGTGTAATTGCCCGGTACTCCCTAACCAGAAGTCGAAGTAGCGAAGACCCTTCAGCCAGAAAAGCAACAAATATAATAAACAATAACCAAGACGGTATTTCGTGCATTTGCGAAGTTTAATCCCGCCGGCGTAATATCCATTAACACTCTTGTTAGGAAAACCTCAAGTGAATAATGCTCTTCCATCCATAATTGCTGGCTCTTTTGCACTTCTTGAATTTGAAGAAAAGACCGAATTGTACTCCAACCGAGTTCGAGTTCGATCCCCCGCAATCTCTGCCCCAGATCGATCCCTAGTCGAGTTGCGATTTCTCACAAAGGACCCGAGTAACTGAGCTCAATATTGGCCAAGGCCCCCAAAAATGTTACGTCGGCGTAAGTCTGTACCCTGGAATTATCGCCGACCCTAGATAATTTGTTTTTCTTTTATCAGGGAGAACAAAACCAAGGTGTATAGAAATAGGTTAAAGTGGGGCTCTTACCGATCACGCAAAGAGAAACAGGAATATGTATTATATAAAACAAGTTCTTCCGATTCGAAATAAATTATTACTTCATCATTATCCGTTTTCTAACACTAGTAAAAACACCGACAAAATCAGTCTTTCCG